>BPLR01013902.1:0-155025 GCA_021605095.1 Caerostris extrusa
GTAAAGGAAAAATTTCTAGGAGACCACTACGTAATTTTTAATTTATATGAAAATGAAGGCAGTAAAACAAACAAGTATGAGAAACGTCGGCTTCGGTATAGCTTTCTGTGTATAAATAGTCAAAATTTGTGTTAATAATAACTTCAATAAATAGTTATTTTATTGAGCATACAATAATTGTTTACATTCGAGATGAATCTGCTAAGTATTTTAATTCCCGTAAAAAATGTAACGCACTTCATATTTTAAATGAAAATAATCTTATTGAAATGATTTTTTTTTCAAATTTTAGGGGTTTAATTTAATTTGAAATTAGATTCATAAAACATCGAATTATTTCTTTATATTATTTATCAGTTTTACAAACTAAGAACATTTTCAATAACGAAAAAAAATATTAACAATCAGTAGAATTAATATATAATTATATTTAATTTAAACACAAACACTAAACAATCTATTCTTATATTTTCAATACATATATTTTATTCTTTTAAAGCATATATTTAAATTAAATAATTACTCATGTTCATAAATTGGATTTGAAGTTCAGGCAAAAGAAAAAGAGAAGAAAAAAAAAAAATTTGACTTATTTGTAAAGTCTATTTATTAAACAAAAGGTAAAGAGCAAAAAAGATGCTATATGTTTTACATAATTAATAAAAATTGCGATTTTTACTCCCTGGACAAATTTCAAAAGAAGGAGCTATTTACAAAAAACAGTATAACATGGTTAGTATGATGGTTAATATGGAGTATGTCTCCCGGACGATGCAATACAGGCCTTACAACGCCTAGGCATGCTGGTATCAAATTATCAATCTGATCTTGGGGAATATTACACCACTCATCAAGCAATACCCTCGAAGTTCGGTTGACAGGTGGGAGGGGCTTGACGGGCTGCAATTCGTCGGCCAAGCATATCCCACACATGCTCTATTGGATTCAAGTCCGGTGAGTATGCTGGCAAATACATACGGGTGATATCCTCCAATTGAAGGCATTCGTCTACAATTTTTTGCACGGTGAGGACGGGCGTTGTCATCCATAAACAGAAATTCAGCACCTATGGCGCCCCGAAACAAACGTACATGTTGTTCCAGAATGACATCCCTTTAGATGTGGCCTGTCATCGTTACACTCTGAACATGCAGGCCAGTTCTGGAACCAAGAATAATTAATCCCCAAACGAGCCATCCTGCACCACCGTAACGGTGCCGTTCAATGGTGTTCTCTTGGTGGTAACGGGTACCTGGTACTCTCCATATGAAAGTCCGGCGAGAATCAGACTGCAAACTAAACCTGGACTCGTCGGAAAACATCACACAAGACCACTGTTGCGGTGTCCACAATGCATGCTCTCTGCTCCAGGGTAATCGCAGGCGCCAGTGAGTTGCGGTAAGTGGAACATATCTGATAGGCCTACGAGCATATAGACCAATGTGCCGTCTGTACACGGTCTGCCTTGAAACTGTATCGTACCGGTAGCTGAAGAGAGCTGACGAGACAGGTCTGATGCTGTGCTCCGTCTGTTTCTTTTGGCTGTAACTGCTAAATACCGGTCCTCATTCGGCATTGTAACTCGGGGGCGACCTGTGCTGTAACATCTACTCACATTACCATCATCTTGGCATCGTTGCCAAAGCCTGGAGATGACACTCTGGGCGATTCCATGTTCCTCGGATACTTCCAACTGGGTACGTCCACATTCCAGTCGTCCGATAATTCTACTACGTAAAAAATCATCCAAATGCTTCCTTTGTGCCATACCTATGCGGTTATTGCACTGAAAGGCTTTTAAAGCGCTTGTGAACAATTTTACTTCTTTGCCACCATTCCTTATATACCCCTCTCTTACACTCGCGTCATTGTGACGTACTATCCGCGCCATCTGCTGGTTTCCTGTAATTTGCATATTCGTCTTCAAGTTGTGTGTGATAATTCTACAGGTGGAATTTTTATTTTAGAGTTCAATTTCTGTGTGATTCTGAATTATCCTAAATTTATGGACATGAGTTTATATCAGCAAAAAAAATTATTTTTCATTTGAAGCATTTAACATTTGTTCTATAAAAAGAGTATAATCATTCTTCACATAAGCACTCAGTACAATATCTAATTAACCCCGTTTTGTTAACGAAGGAGTTACAGCAGTTAATTGGAAAAATCACATTCTTCAAAGAATGAGCATTGCATGATATAAATGGACACACAATGCCCATTGAAAGAATGCTTTTGAAACGAACAATTTGTGAACAGTCGACTGCAATTAAATGAATCACCTCGTTCGAACCCTTTTTTTGTTGATCGGCAACACTTGATTGCATCGACAAGGAATTGTAAAGTAAATTTTCCCCGCGCCCGAGAAATAAATAAACACCCTGATCGATGGGAGATCAATTTATTCGACAAAATGGAAAACACGCCCGTCTTGTTCCGTGGGCTGCAAGGACTCGCGAAACCCTGTTGAAAATGTAATCAAACGAATCCTTCTCAAAGGGACTTCGGCGGGAAAAATTCTCTTATGCAGCCACGCCATAACTCAATAGACTAAAAGAACTACTACCACCTCGTGCTGCTGTTATTTTTATTCCACCTTTATGTTTCTGGTTTATTTTAGGATAAGATAGAGTAGAAAAGTTTTTGTAAACTCTTTTTATAGGGTTTCCTGCTTTGCTCTTGTATAAATACAAAGAAAACCGAATATAAAGAAAGTAAATAAATATAGTATGCTCCAACCAACAAATTATAAATATTGCTTCTTGTGCTACATTCGTTACATGAAGCCTCTTTGTGGTGCCTGTATTATCTATTGCTGTATTTATAATATGTGGTTCAATATGTTCACCAATATGATCACCTGATCAAATTCATTTTTAATTCTCAATCATTGGCTTTTATTTACGGAATATAAAATAAACAAATATTTTTGAGACCTTATATTCTTTAACGCTGTTGAAGTATCGTATAATACGAAGACTATAAACCAATGAATTTTATAATATTTTTTTACAAATAAAAAGAACATTCTTTCATTACATGAAATAAACAACTGGAAACAAGTGTTATAGTCGACTGACATTAGAACAGTAGGCTTAAAATGGAAAAATGTTTATGAATATTTTTAAGAAGTATGCCTCGAATCTTCCAGAAAATTCACCGGATTGAAAGCCAGACCAGTTGGAATTTTCTTTGGACACGTTAGAACATGATGAAACTGAAAAATCTATAATTTAAATATGTTACATTACTGCTATTGTGTCAAATATTTTTCGCCACTTATCTTACGTAAATAGTTTATTGATTATTTACTGTGATTTCCATGAAATAAATGTAATGTATTTCATATTTTAAAAAAGGAAAATAAACGTATTAAAAATTAATATATATTTTAATTTTCGGGGTTTAACTTTATTTTTAGTTAGATTCTTAAACCATAATTATTATTTTTTATATTATTCAGCAGCAAACTAAAACTATTTTCAAACCATAAAAGAATAATTAAAAAATCAGCAGGGTAATATATTATTATATTTAAATTAAAAAACAAACACTAAACAATTTATACTTCTTATATTTTATACTTTTAAAAAATAAAAATTTATATTATCTAATATTATCACTTGTACATAGATCTCCAAATACTTATATATTAAACAAATTCCTTCTATTTGTAATAAGTGAAACATAAGCTGTTGCTACAATATTTAGTAATAATATAAGCAAAAAATGAATTTTTTTTTTTTCATAGAAAGCATTTTACATGTTCTAAAGAGGATGATCATTCTTATCACATGTACTTCAGTAAAATTTCTAATTATCCCTGTTTCTGTTAACGAAGGAGTTACTGCAGGTAATTGGAAAACCTCTACAATGGACACACAATGTCCATTGAAAATGCCTTTTAAAGTTAGGGATTGTGAACTTGGCTCAGCAATTCAAAGCACCTCATTCAAGGCCTTTGTTGATCGGCAACACTTGATTGCATCGATAAGGAATAAAGTAAAGTAAATATTCCCCCGCGTCCGAGAAATAAATGAACATCATGATCGATGGGAGATCAATTTATTCGTCAAAATGGAAAACACGCCCCGACTTGGTCCCGTGGGCAGCAGGACTCGCGGGACCCTGTTGAAAATGTAATCAAACGAAGCCTTTTCTAAAAGGACTTCGGCGGAAAATTCTCTTATGCAGCCACGCCGTAACTCAATAAACTAAAAGAACGACTACCACCTCGTGCTGCTGTTATTTTATTCCAACCTTTATGTTTCTGGTTTTATTTTGAGGTAAGATAGAGTAGAAAAGTTTTTGTAAATTCTTTTATAGGTGTTAATGCTGTTGCTCTTTGTATATCAGATACAAAGAGAAAATCGAATTAAAAAAAATAGTAGATAATATACTCCAACCAGCAAATTATAAATATTGCTTCTTGTGTTACATTGGTAACAGGACGTTGCTTTGAGTGCTATATAATCTATTGCTATGTTTATAAATATATTAAGTCAAATATGTTCCTCTGATCATTGAAATTTATTTTTGCACTGCAATCCTCAGGTTTTATTTATGGATATAATAGACAAATATTTTGAGACCTTACATTCTTTAATGTATTGAGAAGTATCGTATATTACAAAAGATTATTTTTTCTAATGCAGCTGGCAAACACTTAGACAGCTTGGTCTTGGTGCCTTAAGGCATGCGCTACACAGACGTTACTTATATTACTACTTATATTATATTACTTTTACTATATATTATTACTTAGGGCTTGAATGGCCCGGAGTGACGCTCGCTACCACATGTTCCGGGTTCGAGTCGGAGGTGCCATGGATGTGTGTAGTGGTTCGGAACCACTTTAAACCGTACGTCCCGGTCTAATAGGATCGTAGAGCGTTGCGGGGCACTGTTACTCCGCGTCCGTGGCTTATCTTCAAGTTACTCACGGCGCCCCTGGGTAATGCAAAGTTAGTAACGTCTGTGCAGCGCTTGCCTTAAGGCTTCCGGAGACGTCCATGTCTGTTTGCCAGCTGCATTGGGAAAAAATATATATATATAACATATAACAATATAAGCATATAGCTTTTAAAGTATATAACTTTAAAAGTATATGCTTATATTGTATATATTATTGAAAAAGGAAAGGGACAGCTTCTGTTGTGATGGAGACCTGTTGTCTTCAGTTGTCATATTAGGAATCAGTATCTAAGGCTTAAAATGGATTCGAACCACTACAATTAATCAACGCACCCCCCGGGGCTCGAACGCCAGAGCGCTAATCACTCACCCATCTGGCCTATAAAGCTATTATTATTGACTAGCATTTACGTATGTTCACTAAAGAGGATGATCATTCTTATCTCTTGCAATACTCTAATTAACCTATTTGTTAAATAAGAAGTTACAGCAGGTAATTGGAAAAATATCTTTTCTTAAAGAATGGGCATGGCATGATATAAATGGACACACAATTCCCATTGTAAGAATGTCTTTAAAGTATAAGTGAGTAAGTAAAGTAATATAAGTATATAATTTTAAAGTATATACTTATATTATTTATCTATGTTGTTATGGAAAGGACAACTTCTATAGGGATGGACACCAACTAGGTGTGACATGTTCCGTCACGCCAACTTTTTATGGGTGTAGGGTTGTCAGTTTAATGTTCTGAATTCATATTAGACAAGGACCTACGGCTTAAAATGGATTCCGAACCCTACAATTATCAATGCACCACCGGGACTCGAACCCGTAACAGAACGCTAGAGCGCTAATCACTCGCCTATCTGGTTCTATAAAGCTATTATTATTGATTAGCATTTACGTATGTTCACTAAAAGAGGATGATCATTCTTATCAAAAGCCCTCTAGCAATATCCAATTAAACCAGTTTTGTTAACGAAGGAGTTACAGCAGGTAATTGGAAAAAATATCATTCTTTAAAGAATGGGCATGGCATGATATGAAATGGACACACAATGTCCATTGAAAGAATGCCTTAAAAGAACGATTGTGAACTCGGCTCAACAATTCAATGAAGCACCAAACACTTTTGTTGATCTTGATTGTTTCGACAAGGAATAAAGTAAAAGTAACTTTTCCCCGCCCGAGAAATAAATGAACACCCTGATCGATGGGAGATCAATTTATTCGACAAATGGAAAACACACCCGACTTGTTCCCGTGGGCTGCAAGGACTCGCGGGAACACTGTTGAAAATGTAATCAAACGAAGCCTTTTCTAAAAGGACTTCGGCGGGAAATTCTCTTATGCAGCCACTATCGTAACTCAATAGACTAAAAGAACTACCACCACCTCGTGCTGCTGTTATTTTATTCCACCTTTATGTTTCTGGTTTATTTTGAGGTAAGATAGAGTAGAAAAGTTTTGTGAATTCTTTTATGTGTTCCTACTGTTGCTCTTTGTATATCAGATACAAAAGAAAACCGAATAAAAAAAATAGTAGATAAATATACTCCAACCAGCAAATTATATATTGCTTCTTGTGTTACATTGGTTACAGGAAGTCGCTTTTGAGGTGCCTATATTATCTATTGCTATGTTTATAACATATTGGTCAATATGTTCCCTGATCATTGAAATTTATTTTTTAATTCGCAATCCTCAGGTTTATTTAGATATATAATAGACAAATATTTTGAGACCTTACATTCTGTATTGAGAAGTATCGTATAATACAAAAGATTATTTTTTTCTAATGCAGCTGGCAAACACTTAGACAGCCTGGTCTTGGATGCCTTAAGCATGCGCTACACAAAAGTTACTTATTTTGCATTACCCGGGGGGCGCGTGTAACTCGTAGATAAGCCCGGACAAGGAGTAACAATGCCCCTGCAAAGCTCTACGATCTTATGAAACCGGAACTTACGATTTAAAGTGGGTTCCGAACCACTACGAACATGCATGGCACCGCTGGGACTAGAACCCGAAAACCTGCGGTACCGAGCGCCAGAACTGCTATCCACTCTACCATTCAGGCCCCTATACCAAAGATTATAAACCAATGAATATGATAATATTAATATATATATATATATATATACACTGAAGTGACAAAAAGTCATGGGATAGCAATATGCAAATTTTCAGATGCAGTAGCATCGCGTAGAACAGGTATAAATGCGCAGTGCTTTCCAGAGCTTTCATTTCTCTTCAAGTTATTCATGTGAAGAGTTTTTGACGTGATGATGACCGCACGACAGGAATTAACAGGCTTTGAACGCGGAATGTTAGTTTGAAGCTAGACGCATAGGTCATGCCATTTCGGAAATCGTTGGGACTTCAACATTCCCAGATCCACTGTCAAAGTGTGCCGAGAGTATGAAATTTCAGGCATAACATCCCACCATGGACCCAGCGCAGTGGTCGACCGCCTGCCATAACGACCGAGACCGGCGACGTCTGCAAAGAGTCGTAAATCTAACAGACAAGCAAAAACTGCGTCAAATAACCGCAGAAATCAATGTGGGACGTACAAGGGACTTGTCTCTTAGAACTGTGCAGAGAAATTTGGCTTTCTTGGGCTATTCCAGCAGAAGACCGACTCAGTGCCTTTACTGACAGAACGACATCGCTTGCGGCGACTCTCGTGGGCACGTGAGCATATCGGTTGGTCCCTAGATGAATGGAAAACCGTGGCTGAATCCAATGAGTCACGATTTCAGTTGGTAAGAGCTGATGGTAGGGTTCGAGTGTGGCACCAGACCCCACGAAGCCATGGACCCAAACTGTCAACAAAGGCACTGTTCAAGCTAGTGGTGGCTCCATGGTGTGAGCTGTTTTTCATGGCATGGACTTAGTCCTCTGGTGCGACTGGACAGAACAATGACTGGAAATGCTTATGTTCAGCTACTTGGAGATCACTTGCAGCCATTCATGGACTTCATGTACCCAAACAACGATGGGATTTTTATGGATGGCAATGCGCCATGTCACCGGGCCACAACTGTTCGCAATTGGTTTTGAAGAACATTCTGGACAATTCCAACGGAATGATCTGGCCACCTAGATCGCCCGACATGAATCCCATCGAGCATTTATGGGACATCATCGAGGTCTGTTTCGTGCCCAAAATCCTGCACCATCAACGCTTTCCACAATTATGGACGTCTATCGAGACAGCATGGCTCAATATTCCTGCAGAAGACTTCCAACGACTTGTTGAGTCCATACCCGTCAATTGCTTCACCTCGCCGGGCGAGGAGGCCGACACGATATTAAGAGGTAACCCATGACTTTTGTCACTTCAGTGCATATATATATATATATATATATATATATATATTTTTGCCAAATGAGAGAACGTGCTAGCATCGATAAAGTAAACCAACCAAGAAGGCAATTTAAAAATTGAGTTCCAAATTTGGAGAAACTGGTGTTGTACTTGACAGACATCAGAATAGTAGGTTTAAAATAGAAAAAAAAAGGTTTGCTAAATATTTTAAAAATATAACTCGAATCTTCCAAAAACTGCATCGGATTATCCAGACAAGTTGGAATTTTGTTTGGAACATGTTAAATTTGCATAATGAAGCTATATACTTATAATTATAGAGCAACTTACAGATATTTTTTTCCAACCTGTATGCATCCTCTTGAATATATCCTCAATATTAATTTATATTAATTTTCTACACTACTTTAGCCGATTAGTATATGTATTAATGGCACCGAAATCATTCATATTAACGTCCCTTCGCAGCCATTCATCTGTGGTTTTAACCAATATACATACACCCTTTTGTATCTAGTAAGTATTATATGCTCCTATCAAGCCATCATTTATGTTCATTTTGATCAATTTTTATATTTCTTGTTTGGATAAGATATAAACCATACAATATCAATTTGTAACTATTTCTATTTCGTTTGGTATTTGAGTGTAAACTCTCTTTTATTGGGCTATTGATATAAATATCACTACAACCTATTGCGACACAGTTTACCTATAAATTGATACCAACTGTAGTCGATTTTTCCACTCAAATTGTGGTATGCAATGGTTATATTTTGAAAATCAATATATATATATATATATATATATATATATATAACTAATTACCATGAATAATAAATATCATATTAATTACCATGAAAGAGATTGGAGTTCTAAATAATTGACTAAATTTTTAATAGAAACATTTTTTAGTAAATTCAGCTATTAGAATTATAAGATACTCCCCTTTTAATACAAATTATTAATTAATTACATATACTTGATGTGGCAAGTTAATAAATATTATAAAAAAAATAAATACACGATTAAAATACATATAAACACATAGAAGCAAGTATGAAACAACACACTTTTTTTTAAAGAAATTTAATTAATATATACGTCTCTAAGAAATCCAATTAAAATTATTCATAGGCATTTCGTTTTTACAGTTTTCGGTAAACTGAGAGAATATTCTCGGCATTTTATTTCATCACCGAAAGTTGTTAAATACCTCAATGACATCCATAACTTTACCCCTGAAACATTTAAAACAATGATATGTTTACCACGTCCAATTCGATAAGGGTCTACTTAAATATCATGAAACAATATTGAATAAAATATACTCTATCCAGATACTAGAGAGAGAGAGTTTAGGAATTCCACTGCACAGGAAACAGAAGGTAATGGGAATAATGCACTCATTAACAAGAAGTGAAACGGAATTTCGAATAGTTTGATTGCCACGGAATGGCCCGAATAGGAAATTCAATGTGCCACGCTACTACCCCTACTTATTCGGCTATGATTAAACAGTTACCGTGCACCGTAAACTCCACGAGAATTCAAGAGGAGCCGGAATTAATGAATTAATTCCATATAGTAATATTATACACCGAGTATTTAAACTTATTAGAAACAAATGTCTCTTAGCAGCGTAGTTTATGGCTTATGGCAGAAAATTAAAATATGTTAGTTCAAATTATTTTGAAAGGTACAAGTTGTCAATATTGTTTATTTATTGCTATCATACAATTTTTAAACATTAGCAAAAATATTGAATTACAATTTACATGGCCAGAGTGGTCCGGTGGATAACGTGTTGGGTTCTGAACCAAAGTGTTCCTGGTTCGTTGTTCCAAAGTTTCAGCTATATTGAACCTAGAGTTTCCATGTACAGGGTGATTATAATCAAGTCCCACTTTCAAATGCTGTAAAAAAAAGGACCACTCGTCACAATGAGTTCAAATTATGTAGTTTGTTTCGGGATGGCATGGTAGATCCTCACTGTGTGTGTAAAGTAAGATACGTTCATTCTTAAATTTTCTTTTTACAATCCCCATTAACAATATATTTTATAAAATGCCTTTATTTTATTGTTAATAGTGTAGTATAACATATACCTATTGCTGTTATTTATGTAGAGGAGGATTATAATTAAAGCGCCACTTTCCATTTGCTGTAAAAAAAAGAACCACTCGTCACAATGAGTAAATTTGAACTGAAGATATTTGAAAGAAAAGGACAACGGTA
The DNA here is from genome assembly GCA_021605095.1 of Caerostris extrusa. Classification (NCBI taxonomy): domain Eukaryota; kingdom Metazoa; phylum Arthropoda; class Arachnida; order Araneae; family Araneidae; genus Caerostris; species Caerostris extrusa. Next base: position 10,490 of record BPLR01013902.1, read on the forward strand.
CGGCATAAAAAAGCATTCTAAAGTGTATTAATATATGGCGCTGTAAGGGGCATAAAAAAGAAAGTGAAATATTATTTATAATATATTTTATATGCAAAAAATATACTATTTTAAATCTAAATCAATTATCATCTGCAAGAAAATAAAAAGTAATTTATTTTATCATTTACCTACAAAAATATTATAAACCGTGTACGATAGGGTAAGAGCGCATTTTCTTTTTTTCTTTTTTTTTTTTTAATTTTCCCTCTAGCGTTGAAAAATAATGTAATAGTTTCTAAAACATACGTAAAATATTTCAGTTTAGACAATTAATAACATCCTATTCCATTTTTATTTCAAAGTATGAAAAATTAGCTGAAATTTACGTAAATTTAAAATTTACAATGACTTTTTTTTTTTAGATTTTTCTTACCCTTTATCAGTGAAGCATTTAATATATATATATATATATATATATATATATATATATATATATATATATATATATTATATATATATTAAAAAAAATAATAATAATTGCAGTAATCAATAGATATCTTCCGATTACAGTTTGTCGTCAAATATGCAAAATTAGCCAAAAAATTATATAAATTTTCACTTTCATTAGTATTTTTAAAATTTCCCTCTATCTTATGCCTAATATTGAAAAATGAAAAACAAGTATAAAGCATAAGTGTGAAATTCTAGAGTAATCAATCAATTTCTTTTGGTTCGACTTTTAAGTCTTAAAATGAACAATAGCTGGCCCTAAAATGTACAATAACATACAATACGTCTCATTATCTATAACCTTGGAATAATAGTAAAATGATCCGTTTGTTGAAAAATCAAAAACGACTTGATATGAAGATGTATCATATTTTAAATATTGTTATATCACAACAAAAGGTGGGAAAAAAAACTACAAATATTACTAAAAATTTTTTAAAGACTAGTACATTTGAAGCAGGGCTAAACATGCATGTTGACAAGTTCATCATCATTTTCTTGTTACGTACATCCCAAAAGATAATCCATATTCTTCAAACTGCTTCCTGCTATTTTTCAGTCAAAAATGTATTGTTGGTGACAGCTTTTAAACTTTTACTCAGTCGGAATTTCCAAAAACGTCAAACATTCTGTGATAAAATATTGGCACCTTTTCCCAGCATATATTATTTATAGAAACTTGTTGGAAATTTTTTATGAAATTGTGCTGTATTAAGGAAGTTTGATCTTTATTACTATGCCCCAAAAAAGTAAGACCAATTGTTTTTCCAAAACTCTTCATTTATTCTTCCAAAATTTATTCATCGCTTTGAAAGTAATCCCCTCAGACACAATGCACTTATGCCAACTTTTTTTCCAATCCTCAATGCATGCTGTAAAAAGTCATCGGCAGGGATGGCTTTCAGCTGACAATAAGCAGCTAAGCGTACCGTTTACGGAGTACCAACAGGGGAAATACCCTTTAAACCTCCTCATCTTAATTCATAGATATGCTTCCAATTTTAATTGGCTGCTTAATTAATATTGTTAGAAATACAAGATAAAGTTTCAAAAAAATTTGCGTTAAATAGTACTCAAAAAAAAAAAAAGATTAAAAATACTAATAATAAAAGTAAAATACAAAATAAAAGAACCAATATAGTAATAATATCAGAGAAAAAAAAAATTGTTTTCTTAGAATGTATTTTCTTATGTTCTACAAAGAGGATAATCACTCTTACGACATGCGCCCTTGCGATATCAATTAACTTTGCGTTATGTTAACGAAGGCGTTACAGCATGTAGTGGAAAAATCTTATTATTTAAAGCGAGCATGGCATGATATAAATGTACACAATGCCACATTGAAAAGAAAGGCCTTTAAATCGAACGATTGTGAACTCGGCTTCGCAATTCAATGAAGCACCTCATTCAATCCCCTTTTTTGTTGATCGGCAACACTTGATTGCATCGACTGGGAATTGTAAAGTAAATTTTCCCCGCGCTTGAAAATAAATGAACACCCTGATCGATGGGAGATCAATTTATTCGACAAAATGGAATACACGCCCGACTTATCCGTGGGCACCAGGACTCGGAACCCTGTCCGAAAATGTAATCAAACGAAGCCTTTCTAAAAGGACTTCGGCGGAAAAAGTCTCTTATGCGAGCCTCGCCGTAACTCGTAGACTAAAAAAAGAACTACTACCACCTCATGGTGCTGTTATTTTTTATTCCACCTTTATATTTCTGGTTTATTTCGGGGTAAGATAGAGTAGAAAAGTTTTTGTAAATTCTTTTATAAGGGTGTTTAGGAGTTGCTCTTTGTATAACAGATACAAAAAGAGAAAAACGAATAAAAAGAAATAGTAAATAAATATGCTCCAACCAGCAAATTATAAATATTGCTTTCGTGCTGCATTCGTTTAAGAAGGCTTCTTTTGTGGCGTCCATATAATATATTGCTATGTTTATAATGTGTTGTTCAATGTGTTCACCTGATCGCTTAAATTTATTTTTAATTCTCAATCATCGGGTTTTTTATGGATATAAATTAGACAAATATTCTGAGACCTTACATTCTTTAATGTATTGAGAAGTGTCATGTATAATACAAAAGACCAATGAATTTACTATTTTATTTTTACAAACGAAAGAAAGTGCTGTATTACATGAAATAAACCAGCGAAGACGACAATTCAAAACTGGCTGAAGAATTTTTAAAGAAACTGGTGTTTTTATAATAATTATTAATTTAATTTAATTAAAATTTATTAATTTTAATTTAATTTAACTATATTATTTAATAATTATTTATTTCATTTAAATAATATAGTATTTATTATAATTTAATAATAATTATGCTATTAAAATATTATAATTTATACAATTATATAAAAATAATTATATATTTAAAAATATTATATTATTTCTTTTCTAAGCAAATTACAATGAAGAGGTTGATTTGGAGTTCAAAATAACCGACTAAATTTTTAATAGAGAAATTTTAAAAATTCTGTTATTAAATTATGAGATACTCCCATTTTATCACAAATTTTTGATCAATTGTATGTATACTTGATGCTTGACAATTTAATAATTGTTATGAAATAAATACATACACGATTGAAACACATAGAAACTATTACGAAACTTTACCCTTTTTTAAAGAAGTTTAATTAATAAACGTCTGAAAGAACCAAACTGAAATTATTAATATGCATTTCCTTCAAAGTTTTCTGTAAATCGATTTAATGTTCTGGGCATTTTTACTTCATCACCAAAAGGCTGTTAAATACCTCAATTGCTTCCATAACTTATCTTGAAACATTTAAAACTTAATGATATGTTTACCTCGTCCACCTGATAAAGGGTCTACTTAAATATCAAGAAATAATATTGAATAAAATATACTTAAACCAGATACTGGAGAGAGAGAGAGTTTAGGAATTCCAGTGCAGGAAACAGAAGGTAATAGGAATAATGCACTCATTAACATAACTGAGACTGAATTTCGAATAGTTTGATTGCCACGGAATGGCCCGAATAGGAAATTCAATGTGCCACGTTACTACCTTACCTTATTCAGGAATGATTAAACAGTTACCGTGCACCGTAAACTCCACGAGGAATTCAAGCGGTGCAGGAATTAATGAACTAATTCCATATATTTATATACACCGAAGTATTTGAAACTTATTAGAAACAAATGGCTTCTAGGAGCGTAGTTTATGGCTCAAAGCGGAAAATTAAAATATGTCAGTTTCAAATTATTTTTGAAAAGTATTACAAGTTGTCAATATTGTTTATTTATTGCTTTCAAACAGTTTTAAACGTAAACAAAATTTAATATAATTCACCTGGCCAGAGTTGTCCGGTGGATAACGTATTGGGTTCCGTACCAAGTGTTCCTGGTTCGAATCTCCAAATGGTAATTATCGTGAACCCAGAGTTTCCATGTATACTGGGAATTGGTACTAAATATTTGATTGCATAGGAAAGAATGTTATTTCATCATGGTTGAGATGGAGATCTGGTTGATTTGTCGCTCTACGGACATTTTTTGACATTTTTGCATTATTGTTGAGATGGAGATTTGGTTTGGTGTGTCGCACTACGGACATTTTTGCACGCTCTAAGTAAATTAGACCGGGACCTACAGGTTAACGGGGAATTCGAACCACTAACAACATTCATGCCACCGCCAGGATTCGAGCTTGAAATCTGTAATAATTTAAAAAGAGATATGAAAGGTGAATTAATGATGTATGCATAAATTTTAAGTAGCCTGGTATACTGAAATATCAGATACCAACCTCAATGAAGACGTTGAGTTGGAGATCAAAATGAGCGACTAATCCTTTAAAGTAAAATTTTCAATAAATTCAGTTATTAAATTATGAGATGTCCTCATTTTATCACAAATTATTAATCAATTGTATAATTGAGGCTTGACAAATTAATAATTATTATGAAATAAATGCATACACGATTAAAATACATAAATACATAGAAACAATTAAGAAACAACACTCTTTTTTAAAGAAATTTAATCAATATATATATATGGAGGAACCAAACTGAAATTATTCACAGGCATTTCTTTTAGATTTTCATAAATTGCGAGAATGTTCCCTGCATTTTTATTTCACCACCAACAGCCGTTAAATACCTTAATGACTCCCCTAACTTACCTGAAAATATTTAAAACTTAATGATATGTTTACCGCGTCCAATTCGATAAAGGGTCTACTTAAATATCACGAAATAATATTCAATAAAATATACTTAAACCAGATACTGAGAGAGAGAGAGAGTTTAGGAATTCCAGTGCAGGAAACAGAAGGTAATGGGAATAATGCACTAATTAACAGAACTGAAACGGAATTTCGAATAGTTTGATTGCCACGGAATGGCCCGAATAGGAAATTCAATGTGCTACGTTACTACCTTACCTTATTCAGGAATGATTAAACAGTTACCGTGTACCGTAAACTCCACGAGGAATTCAAGCGGAGCTAGAATTAATGAATTAATTCCATATAATATGTATACACCGAAGTATTTGAAACTTATTTGAAACAAATATCTCTTAGCAGCGTAGTTTATGGCTTATAGCAGAAAATTAAAATATGTTAGTTCAAATTATTTTGAAAGGTGCAAGTTGTCAATATTGTTTATTTATCGTTTTCATACAATTTTAAACATAAGCAAATTTAATTATAACTAACCAGGCCAGAGTTGTACGGTGGATAACGTATTGGGTTCCAAACCAAGTGTTCCTGGTTCGTTGTTCCAAAGTTTTAGCTATATTGAACCTAGAGTTTCCATATACAGGGTGATTATAATTAAAGTCCCAATTTCAAAATGCTGTAAAAAAAAAAGAAACACTCGTCACAATGAGTTCAAATTTGAACTGAAGATATTTGAAGAAAAGGGGGCGGCAAAAGGTATTCCAAAGTATATTAATAGATGGCGTTGTAAGCGGCATAAAGAAAGTGAGATATGATTTAATAATATATTTTATATGAAAAAATATACTATTTTTATATCTAGATCAATTATCATCTAAAAATAAAAGTAATTTATTTTATCATTTACGTACAAAATATGAATTATAAACCATGTACAATAGGGTGGGGAGCATTTTTTTTTTTTTTAATTTTCCCACTTGCGCTGAAAAGTAATGGAATAGTTTCTGAGACAGATTAGTCAATTAATAACTTCCTATTACAGTTTTGCTTCAAAATATGAAAAATTAGTTAAAATTTACGTAAATTTAAAGTTTGCAATGACGTTTTTAATTTTAAATTTTTTTCTTACTGCTATCGGGAAACAATTGAAAGAATTTATATTTAAAAGAAAAAAGCCTAATTGCAAATTTTACAGTAATCAATATATATCTTCCGATTACAATTTGTTGTCAAATATGCAAAATTAACTAAAAATTATATAAATTTTCACTTGCATTAGTATTTTTAAATTTCCCTTTATCTTATACCTAATACTGAAAAAAATGAAAAACAAGTATAAAGCATAAGTGTGAAATTCTAGAGTAATCAATAAATATCTATTGGTTCGACATGAACAATAGCTGGCCCTAAAATGCACAATAACATACAATATATCTCATTACTTGTAACACTGGAATAACAATAACTATCAATATTTCATCTGGCATATATGTCTTACAAAATGATCCGTTTGTTGAAAAATCAAAAATCGGCAGGGAGGACCTTCAAAGCGCGCGGCGATTCATGTTGAATCTTTTCAATCGATTCAAAACGTCTCACAAAGAAAAAAATTTAAATTCCTTAAGCCCCGGGAATTTTAAATTGAAAATTGATCTTACTTTTGGACACAGTAGTATATATAAGTATGAAATTTTAAAGTAATATATCAATATTTTCTAGTTCGACTTTTAAGTCTTAAAATGAATAATAGATGTCCCTAAAATGTACAACAGCGTACAATACGTCTCATTATTTATAACACTGGTATAACAATAACTATTAATATTTCAACTGACATGTATGTCTTACAAAATGATCCGTTTGTTGAAAAATCAAAAATGACTTTAGTATATGAGGATGCATCATTTTTTAAATATTGTTATACTCTTTCCAACAAAAGTGGAAAAAACTACTCAGTGTTACTTTAAATCATTTTTAACGACTATTACATTTTGAAGCACGGCTAAACATGCATGTGACAACTTCATCATCATTTTCTTGTTACGTACATCCCAAAGATGATCTATATTCTTCAAACTGCTTCCTACTATTTTTCAGTCAAAAGAAATGTATTGTTAGTGACAGCTTTTAAACTTTTACTCAGTCGGAATTTCCAAAACGTCAAACATTCTGTGATAAATGGAGGTACCTTTTCCCAGCATATATTATTTATAGAAACTTGTTTCAAATTTTTTATCAAATTGTGCTTTACTAAAAAGCTTCAGCATTGATTAGTGTCAATAATGTTTAGTAATGCATAATATTTCATTTAAGTTGTTCTTAACTTTTTATAAATATTATAAAAATGTATTATAACAATTAACATTTCAAAATAGATAACAATTAAAATAATTTTAACGTTTTTAAGAAATACTTCTATGACCAATTACTTTTTTTTTTCAAAAACGCATTATTTATTCTTCCAAATTTATTTCATCGCCTTCAAAGTAATCCCCTCCGGACACAATACACTCTTGCCGACTTTTTCCAATCATCAATGCATGACGAAAAGTCATCGGTAGGGATGGCCTTCAAAACGCGCGCGATTCACGTTGAATTTCTTTAATCGACTCACAACGGTGTACGACTCACAACGGAGTGGTGTTTTGAATTTAGGGCCAGAAGTCATCCCACGGTGGTTGTGTAACGATATGGGTTTCATTTTTGGCGAAAAAGTCACGAAGAATCAATGCAGTGTGAGCTGGCGCATCAATTGTGTGAGGGAGCTTGCTTTTTACTCAAGTAATTCAGACATTTCAAAAATCGCCGGAGTCAGTTTTGGCGTCTCACACAGCCAAGCGTAATTCAAACACTAATGAATATTTTGACTTGAAATTTCCCACAGATGTCAAGGACAGTGCCAGGAACCTAAAAAGAAAAAAAAAAATTAAATTCCATAAGACCCGAGAATTTTAAATTGAAAAATGGTCTTACTTTTTGGACATAGTAGTATATAAAACATAACTGTGAAAATTTAACTGTAATCTATCAATATATTTTGGTTCGACTTTTAAGTTAAATGAACAATAGAGCATGCACTATGTCTCACTATTTATAAAACTAGAATAACAATAACTATCAATATTTCAACTGACATGTATGTCTTACAAAATGATCCGTTTGTTGAAAAATCAAAAGGACATTACATGAAGATGCATCACTTTTTAAATATTGTTATATTTTTATCCAACAAAAAAGGAAAAAAATCTTACAGTGTTACTTTAAATCATTTTTAACGACTACAACGTTTTGAAGCACGGCTAAACATGCATGTGACAAGTTCATCATCATTTTCTTGTTAAATACATTCCAAAGATAATCCATATTCTACAAATTGCTTCTTACTATTTTTCAGTCAAAAGAAATGTATTGCTAGTGACAGCTTTTAAACTTTTACTCAGTCGGAATTTCCTGAAACGTCAGGCATTCTGTGATAAATGGTGGTACCTTTTCCTAGCATATATTATTTATAGAAACTTGTTTCAAATTTTTTATTAAATTGTGCTGTATTAAAAAATGTTGATTTTTATATTTCTGCCATTGATTAGGATCAATAATGTTTAATAATGTCTAAAGTTTCAAGTAAAAATATTTTTACTTTTTGCAAATATTATAAACATTTATTAATAACAAAGATTTATTATAATAATTAGCATTTCATAAACAAAATAAATATCAATTATAATAATTTGAAAGTTATAAAGAAATACTTCATCATAAAAATCTGCTACCACATTTCATAATTTATAAAAATCTGCTTATAATATTTTAAAATACTACTGTGTCCAAAAAGTAAGATAAATTCAATTTAAATTCACGGCACTGAATTTCAATTTTTTTTTTTTTAGGTTCTTGGCACTGCATTTGGCATCTGTGTGAAATTTGATAAGTGTTTGAGTTACGCTCGGCTTTGTGAGACTCTAAAACTGATTCCGGCGACTTTTGAAATGTCTGAATTAATTGAGCAAAGAACTTGCATTGAATTTTGTTTGCAGAAACGTATAGAATGTTGCAGAAGGTATTCGGTGAGCATTCCTATATCGGAAAGAAATGTTTAGAAGTGGTATAAGTAGTTCAAGGAAGGCAGAGGACGCGTTGAAGATGAAGAGCCCTCTGGTCGACCATCCACCTCAACCGACGATGCTCAGGTCCAAAAATTAGAGATTTAGTGCCTGCAAATCGTTGATTTACAATTAGAGACCCTGCTCATAATGTTAGAATTTCAAAAGGATCGGTTAATTCCATTTTGAGCCTCAAACGCATCAAATCTCTTTTTGGTACCGAAAATACTGAATACGCCATCTCACGCTACATTGATTCTTCTTGACTTTTTGCCAAAAATGAAAATCATATCTTTCTACAACCAGCGTATTCACACGGTGCGAATTCTGGCTATTCCCTACACTCAACAGACCACTCCTGGAACACAATTGTAAGTAGATTGAGGAGATTCAACGTGAATCGCCGCGCGCTTTGAAGGCCCTCCTTGCCGATGTCTTTTTAGCATGCATTGATGATTGAAAAAAAAAGTTGGCATAAGCGCATTGTGCCCGGAGGGAATTACTTTGAAATAGATGAAATAAATTTGGAAGAATAAATAAATAGTTTTTGAAAAAAATTGGTCTTACTTTTTGGTCACAGTAGTAGGAATTTTTTTGCCTTTTTTAATACTTTTTTTTATCATACATCCAAAACTTTCCTCTATTTGAAAAAAAATTTTGTAAAACAAAAATCATCTTTTCCGAGATTACTGTTGAGTACGTCTTTCAGAATTCTACCAAAATGCACTTGGACAGTTCATCCACATAGAAAACGACTGTCTCATCCAACCACCCAGTTTCCAGTGAAGCGTTGTCAAAACTTGTTTTCTTATTTCCAAGCGTGCAGTGGTTTGTGTCCAGAGGAACTTCTCTTTCTTCAGGAAGGAAAGGAATTGCTGGACTCGACAGAGTAAACAAAAAAAAAAGAACAATGAATGTATCGTAGTAGGAGGTTGGGAAATGCTTGACCATTTGGCAACACAAAAGAATGCTTTAAAACAGATTCCACTTGTATAATGTTTATTCCTTTTCAATTGACCACTACTATTTCCTTAGATCTCTTCATTTTTTTTTTTTTTTTTTTGTAATTATAGCTTAATTGTTTAAAACCATTGGGGTTGGCATTATCTTTCATTAAATAAATAAATGATTTCTCCTTGATATGAAGACATATTATTAAAGTTGTAAATATATTATACTTTATATAATGTCTCATAAAAATACTTTTTTTCTGATGTCGGCAACATGGCTGACAGGTCATTAAGTTCCAGATATGAATTGCACAGATTCAGAATCAGAGCGTACGAATATGTCAATTATATTACATATTATAAATAGAAATTAAGTAAAGTTGAGAAGAATTTTGTTTTGAAGAAAAACATTCACATCAAAGATTCTTTATCAAAAGTTACATCGAGTCTGCCCGTTATCAATATAGCCATAGTAGCATCTTTCACCTGCAGAATTGAATTTTCGTTTTCTTTAATTATAGCTAAAAGTGTACGGTACCAAAACATTGATATTGAAAACTCAATGTATTATTTTATGATCTAATATTCTCCAGTACAATTAATGAGAATCAACAAATTAATTATTTTAACTAAAAAGTAGTGGTAATTTGAATAAAACTTTGACATTTTTGTCCTTGATTGATTCAGTAAAAACAAAAGTTTTGATACGTATTTATTAAATATAACAAAACAAATTTTTAATTTATTTTACATAACTAAAATTCTTGTTTTATAATAATGTGATTTGCAGACCTTGTATTATTTTAATATTATTATTAAATTGATAACACTATACCCATTTTTCTGTAAAGAGAAAAATGTGAGGATATATTTATAGTTTATTTAAACGTTTATTATAAGTATAATTAACCACTTACAATAATTATATAGACTTAAATTTGTAGTTTTGAAAGCTAAACTATATAATAAGCTCAAATTAGCATTTCCGTTTCCAGAATAATTTATGAGTAATATAAAATGTTGTTATAAGTACATTTTCATTAACCATTATTCTATGTAATGCAATTTTATACTTTATAGAATTACACGAATATCTTTAATGGCACAAGAAAATATAAATAACATAAGGAAATATATTAAACAGCATAACATCTTACTTTCAGAAATCAAATTTAATATTACTTCTGCTCTCCACTTATGAAAATCCAAATTAAGTCTTTTATATAATTGGATTATTTTTATAAGATTACCATGTATGCGAAATAGTAGAAAAATCCATATCTAAATTATCCAAATTCTGTAAAGCCAAATAATGTGAATGAGTACTTATTTTCTGTGGTATGCTTAGAATGAGGTAATTAACAACATAGTTATTAGGAATTATTCAATCAAAAATCCACTTTAAACCTCCAAAATCTTTTCTCAGTTTGTTAGTAAGAAGCCTGCTTTTTACAGCCTTACGTAAATATATTAATTCTTACTTTGATGTTTCTTGAATCACTTCTTTTACTCTTTTAATTTACTTCCCTTTGTAATGTCATATGTACTTTTAAATTTACCATTTATTTCATATTTTTATTATTTTATTATTAGTTTGTTTGTTACTTACATCTGTAAGCCTCGCGTGATACTTTGTGGTACACGATAATTTCTTGTAAACTTCTATTAAACATGTTTTTAAAAAATTCGCAAACAAAAATCTTTTATATGAATGTAAATCATTCTAATAACTTGATCTTTTGATTAAAAACTTAATAACAGTTGGTTTACAATAAAGATAATATTTTTTGTTTTTGTACTGTACAGGCAATTTTCATAATTTCCTACATATCTCATATTCAGTAAATTAAAATTTTCTTTCACAATGACTTTTTTCTTTTATTTATCAACTCATTACTTTCTCAACTCTTATTTTAATTAGCAAATAATTTTTTTTTTTCATGTAATGCAGATATTGATTGGATGGAAATAATGAAAACGTTCAAAAGAATATTAAAATTATAATAATTAAAAAGTATCTCAATTAAATATAGTATAGAAATTAATTAATGATAGTAACCAATGAAATCTGCATTGTGAAGTCCTAGAGATTATGAAAAATGGAATGGGCAAAAAACTATTTAACTGATAATAAAGTTTAAAAAATTCAAACATGTTAGATTAATATGTATTTGATGTTGTACATGATATTTTAATCAATTCGCATTAGTAGGTTTTGTATGCATTTATTGTATGCAATTATTGTATGTATTTTGTATGTTTTCATTTTATATATTCACAGTTAATTTCAAAATTGTTAAAAGTCATTTTAATTCTTTTACTTAATTTCAACTTTTTATAAATACCACACGAAAATTTTCTTCTTTTTATATTTGTTCAGGGAATTTAGAAAATTGTATAATCATTTTTAATAATTATATTTGATTATTCACCTACGTTATCATCGTCATCATAACTTTTAAATAGAGTATTTGTTTTATAATTCAAATAATAATTGAATTATTCGTGATGTGTTAACGAATTATTCAATTATTATTTTATTATTATTGTTAATATATGAAATATTAATATTAAAATATTTATTTATACATAAAAATTAATAATTTAAGAGAGAAAGCATCTGCTTTAAAAATAAAATTTAAAAATAATAATAAAATAAAATTATGTAATTAAACTTTTATAAAATAAATATACTGCTTTGGAATATAAAATTTCATTTAGGCGAAGTTTCATTTATCTTTAAAATTTTAAGTGCTTTTATTTTATATCCATAAAATAATTTACATAGATTGAAGAATAGTTTTATATAAATAGGTTTTCGTAGATTTTAGTAAATTAAATTTTAGAATAATACTCACTGTTTCGTTTAATATATATGTAATTTAAGTTCTGTCTATAGAAAATTCATTCTCATAAAGGAACGAACTCTTATAATCAATTATTGTAAATGGATTTTCTAAAAAGCCGTTTCAGAAATTCGCGTGCATGCGCAGATTTGGAGTTTTTAAAAGCATTAAACGATGAATATCTTCAAAGAAAACTTTAAATTCTCATTTTCCTGAAAATTGTACTTCGTTAATATAATCTTTTCCAGTAAATAACTATTTAAGGAGGAAAACATTTTCGTAATAGATGATGAAGGTAAAAATAAATAAACTCTTACTAAGATTAAATTGTTCCTTTTTTATGCTATATCTTTGGAAATAGGGAAAAATGAAAATTTCTTTCTTCGTTTTAATTTAATTTCACTTTTATGCAGTTCTAAATATGAAACTCTCTGAAATACTTTCTATTACGGAAATGTCATTTTAATGATATTGTTTTCTTATCTTTCCCATTAAAATAAGAGATTTCAAATGGATTTTTTAGTTTCCATTTGCTTTAAATTAAATAGAAATTTGTATTATATTAAAATAATAATTGGGATAACATTACTTAATAACGTTTCATTTCAAAATTTTCGTAAATTCGGAAGCAGATTGATGGTTTTTTTAGATGAAAACAAGAATTCAGTGATAAGGATGAATTCCAAGATCCTTCGAAAACTCATTTTAATCTCTACTTTTATTATGGTTGAGCACTAAGTAAAGAAGAAATAAGATCATTATTAACTGGATGTGTCTAAAATATCCGATAGAATTACAAAATGTAGCTGAGGACTTCAAATTAATTATTATTTTAAAAATTAAATAATACTTAATTTATTATATTATTAAATACATCTACATAATAAATTAATTAAATGTTAGGCAATACATCTTTTAAATTGACTATTAGAAAGATCCAAAATGAAATGTAAACTACATTTAAATGATCGCTGTATATTCGACACATGCTCGAAAAATTGTCCACTAATACCCAGGCTTCACCATTAACTGAGGCGTGGATGTGTCTATAGTTGACCCTTTTTCAGGTTAATTCTGTTTTTTGGTAGGAAATATTTCACTGCAGCACAACTTTTCAGCAAAACATATGCATTGATTAGTAGCCTTATTGGATATTTTCTATGAAGTAAATGTTTTGGAATAAAAAGTAAAAACATTGTTTTCAAACCGTTATATTTATAAACAAGAAATCATTATCTCATTACAAATTCTATATATCCCTTTTGGACTCAAAAGCTATCAATATACGCCACTTTCTAACGCCGTTGGATGCTTGATTTACTGGGCTACTAAAGTTTTAAGAACAATGATCATTGTACGCCATACTCATGGAGACAAAGGTCTTAATATTCATAGTTAAAAATCTCGGCTTATATGCACATTACTTCATATGCTTCCAGAACAGAAATCTATCGTTTTTCAGCAAAATTCGGGTAGCAGGGCTTTCGAATCACGGGGAAAAAGCTGAACTCTGTGTCGTCTTCACTCACTCCTAGGAAGTGCCCCAGTCCCTGACCTGGAGCTTGCATCTCGAGTTCCTGAGCTTCCACCCTCCTGGGGCCTTTAAGACTCCTTCATACCTCTTCTCGTTCTTCCTATTAAGTAGTTTTGGTTCTTGTCTTCGCTGGAGTTTTTGTTTTTCCATCTCTAAGCTCAGTGCCACTACTGTCTCCTGTTTTAGATTGTTTAGTATTTTTATTTCATATCGGAAGCTTTCTTCTCGACTGTTCAGATTAAACCCATCCTCTCATAACCAGATGTTTCATCCCGTTAACCCTCCTTTTCTATGCTTGTTTCTGTCTCCCATTTCTCAACTGTTAGGTTCTCTTTAAAGCTAATGTACATCGTCTCATTGGTCAGAACCCAACGTTCAGAGATCGCTGTAAGATTGTAGGGTTAATTTTAGGAGGGTTTGTCAGTTATACAAACGACATGGTACACACATTGAATAGAATATTTTTGTAATATTTTCATGTTTTAATCCATCATCTAAAAAATATTCCAAATATACCTGTTATTTGACTTTTAAATTAAGAATTGACATATGTGAGTATGCCCACCAGAAAGCTCAATCTACTTTATGATCTACTCATCCACGCATGTTTAAGAAACACATATATTGCTTTGCACGAGATATTAAATGGGTTCGCTGAGGATATTTCACGTTTCATGTCAATTTTATTGGAATAAGGTCTGTTATTTTGATCCACGGTGAATAGTTTAGAAATATATCAGAGATATGCTTTTATGTTGAGAAATAAATAGGCCTTAGCGTTTCTACTTTTTATATACATTTAACGTCCAGGAGGATAAAAACAAGTGAGGCCAAAAAAGAAAAGAAAAATTGCCTTAATAGAAAAAAGTCTATAATTAACTAATTTACATGCAATAATTTCACAAACTTAATTTCCAATAATTTTATTTTGCATTTAACGTCACCCCCTCTCTCCCCCAATCAAAAAGAAAAAATCACTAAACATTCTAATTGGTTTGTTTGCATGAAACACAATAATTTTCTTTTCCTTATTATTGCTAAAAATCGTTCAACTGTGCTTTCAATGCATCTCATTTGTTTATGTTACATCAGTCCATTTTTCACAAAAAAAAATATCTTCTCCCATTTGCTTTCTTTCTCAGGGCATTATCCGCACATAAACGTTCCCGGGCCATACCATCTATTAACTGACCCAGCCAAGTAAAATCAAGCACAATACTTAATAACACTGAGCTGAAATAATAAGGGCCGGCGACCGAGCTTGTAAGCTGCAAAATCGACACACAGCACCCACGACTTTCACAGCTGCCATCGTGGCCTGGTGAGTCACCTCCATACACCCCGCGTGAGACCCCGTGAGTTGAAAGAAAATGGCAAAATAAAAATGGCGACGCAAGAGAACAAACCGCCTTCATAAGCGGTGATGAATGGTGGCAACAATGCGATCCGGGTTTATAACTTTTTCCATAGTTTCAGGAAATATTGTTTTCCAGTTCCATTTTTGTCATCTTTTCTTCTTGACACACAGAGGCTCTTTAATGAATGACGTTTGTGGATCGACTTCTGATCCTTGGTTCGGAATCGTTAAGAAAACAGCTGGACGCAGGTGGCGAAAGGAATTAATTCTTCTTCGTTGAGATGTGTGCTTTCAGTGACAATGATTACTGATTTCGTGTCACTATTCGGTGGACGCTTCTTTTTTGTGATGAATGTGAAACTGGAGTATTGTTTTTTCCTCTTATTACTGTGGGTCTGATTACTTTTAAAATCGTCATCAGATTGCAGTTACAAGTAACTAAATTCCAGGAAGAAAGTCCAATAATGATAGATTACTCACTTTTTGCATTTACCACTGTAACTCTTGTAACAGTTATTCAGAAAGACTCAGCAGAGTGTAGCGCTCTCTAATTCTGAAAGACTCATCAGACTACAAATTGCGATGTATTTAAAATACAAAACTAGTTAATATATAGTATAGAATTTAAAATATTTATAAATGCTAGACCGACCATTTATTCTGAAGTCTAATATAAATATAGCATGGAAATCTTTTCTTTTATATGCTAATTTATCCCTTATATATGTATTACTGATTGCTTATAAATAAAATAGATTTGAGTACCCTTAATTTTTCATGAAGTTAAAACTGCATCCATTTTCCCCTTTACATGTATTAGAATATTATTCTGTCCTACTAAATAAAAAAAAAATTATAATAGTTTAAAATTAAATGAATATTTATAAAACGAACTTGCAGGTCTGTTAATTTCATTATTGAAATAATCATGAAAAACTGGCTCTTAATTTTTAGACAAATTTCTAAACAGTACATTATACGCAAATAAGCGTTCCCTGGCCATACCATCTATTAACTGACCCACAGCGTCCCTGAAATAAGGACACTACTAATAACACTAGTTTAACTAATTATCATCACACTGCTTCAATTACACAATTAACTTTGTCTCATTAAAAATATACTTTTGGTGAATTAATGTTAAATAAAACTTTTTAAGTAGCATTTAATCAAAATTAGACAGATATTGAAAAATTGTAAAATTTTCTATGAAACAAATGAAAACTATGAAACAAAATTTATTTTAAAAGAGGTCTAAAAACTAAAAATGCACATCAGCAAATGTTTCAAATCGAATAATTATAAATATAAAATTAAATCTCTGTAATTTTTGTATTATCTTTTCATATTATAGTTCCTAGCCATTAATTACATCAATTACTTATTATATATTATATTACTATTGAATTCATTGATGAACACTCTAAACATGGTTAAATCAAACTTTTAAGTAGCATTTGATCCAAATTGAACAGATATTATAGAACTATGAAAAATATACACGCATTTCTTTCTAAAAGATATAAAACTGAAATGCACAACAGTAAATGTTTATCAAATCGAATAATTATTAATATAAAATTAAATCTCTGTAATTTTTGTATTATCTTTTCATATTATAGTTCCTAGCCATTAATTACATCAATTACTTATTATATATTATTATTACTATTGAATTCATTGATGAACACTCTAAACATGGTTAAATCAAACTTTTTAAGTAGCATTTGATCCAAATTGAACAGATATTATAGAACTATGAAAAATATACACGCATTTCTTTTTAAAAGATATAAAACTGAAATGCACAACAGTAAATGTTTATCAAATCGAATAATTATTAATATAAAAAAATTAAATCTCTGTAATTTTTGTATTATCTTTTCATATTATAGTTCCTAGCCATTAATTACATCAATTACTTATTATATATTATTATTACTATTGAATTCATTGATGAACACTCTAAAATCCCATGGAACTTGAAAAAATCAATTTCTTTTTTGCACAAAGTAAATGTTTATCAAAGCATAGTTGATCCAAATTAACAATTACTTATTATATATTATAATTATAGAACTATGAACGCTCTAAAATGGTTAAATACACATTTGCAAATTTCTTTCTGAAAAAAAAGCATTTCTTTTAAAAGATATAAAACTCAAATGCACAACAGTAAATGTTTATCAAATCGAATAATTATTAATATAAAATTAAATATCTGTAATTTTTGTATTATCTTTTCATATTATAGTTCCTAGCCATTAATTACATCAATTACTTATTATATATTATTATTACTATTGAATTCATTGATGAACACTCTAAACATGGTTAAATCAAACTTTTTAAGTAGCATTTGATCCAAATTGAACAGATATTATAGAACTATGAAAAATATACACGCATTTCTTTTTAAAAGATATAAAACTCAAATGCACAACAGTAAATGTTTATCAAATCGAATAATTATTAATATAAAATTAAATCTGTAATTTTTTGTATTATCTTTTCATATTATAGTTCCTAGCCATTAATTACATCAATTACTTATTATATATTATTATTACTATTGAATTCATTGATGAACGCTCTAAACATGGTTAAATCAAACTTTTTAAGTAGCATTTGATCCAAATTGAACAGATATTATAGAACTATGAAAAATATACACGCATTTCTTTTTAAAAGATATAAAACTGAAATGCACAACAGTAAATGCATTTATCAAATCGAATAATTATTAATATAAAATTAAATCTCTGTAATTTTTTGTATTATCTTTTCATATTATAGTTCCTAGCCATTAATTACATCAATTACTTATTATATATTATTATTACTATTGAATTCATTGATGAACGCTCTAAACATGGTTAAATCAAACTTTTTAAGTAGCATTTGATCCAAATTGGACAGATATTATAGAACTATGAAAAATATACACGCATTTCTTTTTTAAAAGATATAAAACTCAAATGCACAACAGAAAATGTTTATCAAATCGAATAATTATTAATATAAAATTAAATATCTGTAATTTTTGCGTTATCCTTTTCATATTAACAATAACGCTGATGTAGTTCTTTATATAGAATCAAGCGCAGATTCTGCTTATATATAGATATAATCCAACAACAAACCTTTCTGGCAGTGAGGATATAAAAAAAAGTTATGTATATCCTCAGTGAAGGAGAAACTTGCCATCAGCTGTTCCCATAATGTTGTCTTTTATGCTACACTGAGATTTTTGCAAGCTTGTATGGAAAAAAAAATTCCACCTCACGCAAGTCGTTTTCACAGAAGTGGCCATGTTCTGCTCTTTTCTTTTCTTTTCTTTTTCTCTTTCTTTTTAACTTTTTTTTTTTTTTGTACATAGTATAATAAGTTCAACTAAATTAAGTTTACCATAGGAGTGGAAGCAGTTTCTCTGCTGTCTCTTTTTTCTTTCTTTTGTATCGTTTCAATAAAAATGTTCAAAAGATTTCTTTTTGCTTTTCACAGAAAGGCATCATTTTTTTCTTAATGCTTCACTAAGAGTTTTGTAAAGGCCTTCTTTGCTTGTATGCATTTAATTACGTAGAAATTTTGGGAGGAAATAAAACATTTTCAGGATGGTTTTTAGTCACTACTCGACATGGACAAAATTGAAGTTTTTACACTTTAACATGGTTAATACTGTGCTCGACACTTCACAAAAATAGTAAACATTTTGAGAAAATTGCAGTTTTATTTTTTTCTCAAAGTTTGCTTTTACACGCTGATATTTTTACATTTTAATCACATTTATATATTTGTAATATATATTGTGTTACTGAAATGAATATATTTAATTTTCTCCGTATTAGAAATATTTAATAATACATTTTTGCATAAGTGGACAAAATTGAAGTTTCAACATGGTTAATACTGTTCTCGACACTTCATAAAAAGTAAATATTTTGAGAAAATTGCAGTTTAATTTTTTTCTCAAAGTTTGCTTTATACTTTTACACTTTAATCGCATTTATATAGTTGTAATATATGTTGTGATACTGAAGAAAATATTTAATTTTTCTCTATATTAGCAATATTTTTAATAATAATTTTACAAGTAAATATTAATCAAATAGAAATAGCATACATGATTAGGTATTAATTATTTATTATGAATACAGAACATGGGATACCCCACATTGAGATGCAATATTTTTGTTATATTTTCATGTTAACGAGATATTAAAAGCGTTGAAGACGAAGGGCCCTCTGGTCGACCACCAACCTCTAACGGCGAAATTCACGTCCAAATAATTAAAGATTTGGTGCTTGCAAACCGTCGATTTACAATTAGAGAACTTGCTGATGATGTTGGAACTTCAATATTCCATTTTAAAGCATGTTTTGGGCCTCAAACGGTAAATTTTGCCGAAAACACTGAATGCGCCAGCTCACACTGCCCTGATTCTTTGTAGCATTTTCGCCAAAAGTGAAGCCCATATCGTTCCAGAACCACCGTATTCACCTGAATTAGCATCGAGCTACTTCTGGCTATTCCCTAAACTCAAAAGACCACTCTGGGGACACCGTTACGAGAAGATCAAAAATCGCCGGGATCAGTTTTAGCATCTCACAAAATCAAGCGTAACTCAAGCACTAATGACTATTTTGACGAAAGATTTCACAAGTCAACAACCTAAAAAAAGGAAAGAAAAAAAATTGAAATCCATATGCCCGGGAAATTTAAATTGAAAACTTACTTTTTGGACACAATACCACACTAAAAATTGTCTTCTTTTATATTTATTCAGACCATTTAGAAAATGTTATAATCAACTTTAATAATTATATTTAACTATTCATCTACGTTATCATCGTCATCATAACTTTTAAATAAAATATATGCTTATAATTCAATTAATAATAGAATTATTCGTGATTTTGTTAATGAATTTTTATTATTAATATATGAAATATTAATATCAAATATTTATTTATAAAAATAATATTTTATAAAGAGAAAGCATCTGCTTTGAAAATAAAATTAAAAAATAATAATAAAAATTAAATTAAAAAATAATAATAAAATAAAATTACATAATTAAACTTTCATAAAATAAATAAACTGTTTTGGAATAGTAAATTCAATTTTGCCGAAGTTACATTAATCTTAAGTGCATTCATTTTATATCCATAAAATAATTTACATAGTTCGAAGAATAGTTTATGTAAATAGGTTTTTCTAGATTTTAGTAAATTAATTTTTAGTATAGTACTTTCTGTTTTGTTTAATATATATGTAATTTAAGTTCCGTTTATAGAAAATTCATTCTCATAAAGGAACGAACTCTTCCTTATAATCAATTATTGTAAATGGATTTTTCTGAAGAAAGCCATTTCAGAAATTCGCGTGCAAAACTTTAAAAACTCCTTTTCCTGAAAATTGCAATTCGTTAATGTAATCTTCTCCAGTAAATAACTATTTAAGGAGCAAAACATTTTCGTATTAGATGATGAAGATAAAAAGAAAATAAAATCTAACTAAGATTAAATTAACTTTTTTTATGCTAAATCTTTGGAAATAGGAAAAATGAAAATTTCTTTTTTCCTTTTAATTTAATTGAATTTCAATTTTATGCAGTTCTAAATATGAAACTCTCTGAAATACTTTCTATTACGAAAATGTAATTTTAATGATATTGTTTTCTTATCTTCCCGTATTAAAATAAGGATTTTCAAATGAATTTTAGCTTCCATTTGCCTTAAATTAAATAGGAATTTGTATTATATTAAATTAAGAATTGGGATAAGATTGCTTAATAACGTTTCATTTAAAAATTTTTGTAAACTCGTAGGAATAGTTATGTTTTTTTAATTGAAACAAATGGAATTCAGTGATAGGATAAATTCCAGATCGTTCGGAGACTCATTTTAATCTACTTTTATTATGGTTGAGGACAAAGTGAGAAGAAATAAGATCTTTATTAACTGGATGTGTCTAAAATATTCGTAGAACGCAGCAGAGGACTTCAAAATTAATTATTATTTTAAAAATAAAATAATAAATACTTTATTATGTCAGGAAATACATACACAATAAATTAATTAAAATGTTAGGAAATACATCTTTTAAAAATTGGCTATTAGAAAGATCCAAATGAAATGTAAACGACAATTAAATGAACACTGTTTATATGATAGATGCTCAAAAAATTGTCCCCTAATACAGATGGATGTTTGTCCATAGATTGACCATTTTTCGATTCGTCTGTTTTTTTCTGGTAAGAAATCTCTCACTGTATAACTTTTCAGCTGCACATCTGCAGTGATCTGCACTATTACTTCATGCACACATAAAAACATTAAGTTCAAAAGGAAAAAAATAGTATTTGATTCAATTTCTGTCATAGCCAAGTCCGAAAGCAATTAGTAATCAACATTCATATGCCCATTATATTTGAATTCTATTGCTCAATTTTCTAACTTCTATGTCAAAAATTTTCTTTTTTTTTTTGCTGATTTAACTAACAACAATAAAATCTATTTTGCTGAGTGCAACTTTTTTTAAATTCAACTTATTTTGTTTGTCCTCCAATAAAAGTATGTGCAATGAATCCTTGAATTAAACATTTACCTATGGCAAATGTTTTTATATTCAACGGAGTTTAAAACGATAAATGAGTTGAAACTATGAAACATAAAAACAAGTTATTCTTTGTTTTATTTAATAATGTACTTAACAGAGATTCCTTCACTATCTTATAATTCATAAAATAATGTAAATCCGCAATAATCTTAATCAATAACATGCCATGAAGCTTGATACATAAAAACAATGCAAAGGAAACTCCTGCGAATTTAATAATATCATATACCCTTGGCACAAATTATTTAATCAGATTCTAAATCCTTCAGGATATAAAATTAGGAAGAGAGATGCATACTTATAAGAAATTTTTAAAAATTGAAATATTTTGATTTCAATAGAAATATAGTTTAACTTTGATTATTTGAATAAATAATTGCATCAAACCATATAGTGAATATTTCAAGATATTTAGTAGAAGCTAGTAGAAGCTAAAGGACGACCATATGTTAATTCGATTAGCTGTAGAAGCTATTCAAATTATCGTATGGTCATCCTTAATAAAATTATTATAATTTAAAAAAAAAAAATTTGTAAAAATTTAGAGTTGTTATCATATGCATTCTAATGAAAGTATTCGATTTCAAAATAGCATTATAATAAACAGATAACAGTATCAAAGAGTGAATTTGTCATTTTACAATTAAGAAAAAGAATAATACGGTAAAAGGTTTTATAGATACAAGTACACTCATGTCCATAAATTAAGGATAATTCAGAATCGCACAGAAATTGAACTCTAAAATAAAAATTTCACCTGTAGAATTATCACACACATCTTGAAGAAGAATATGCAAATTACAGGAAACCACCAGATGGCGCCGGATAGTACGTCACAATGACGAGAGTGTAAGAGAGGGGCATATAAGCAATGGTGGCAAAGAAGTAAAATTGTTCACAAGCGCTTTAAAAGCCTTTCAGTGCAATAACCGCATAGTTATGGCACAAAGGAAGCATTTGGATGATTTTTTTAAGTGGTAGAATTATCGGACGACTGGAATGTGGACCTACCCAGCTGGAAGTATCAGAGGAACTTGGAATCGCCCAGAGTGTCATCTCCAGGCTTTGGCAACGATTCCAAGATGATGGTAATGTGAGTAGATGTTACAGTGCAGGTTGCCCCCGAGTTACAACGCCGAATGAGGACCGGTATTTAGCAGTTACTGCCAAAAGAAACAGACGGAACACAGCATCAGACCTGTCTCGTCAGCTCTCTTCAGCTACCGGCACGACAGTTTCAAGGCAGACCGTGTACAGACGCTTAGGGCACATTGGTCTATATGCTCGTAGGCCTGTCAGATGTGTTCCACTTACCGCAACTCATTGTCGCCTGCGATTAACCTGGAGTAGAGAGCATGCATTGTGGACACCGCAACAGTGGTCTTGTGTGATGTTTTCCAACGAGTCCAGGTTTAGTTTGCAGTCTTATTCTCGCCGGACTTTCATATGGAGAGCGCCAGTTACCCGTTACAACCAAGAGAACACCATTGAACGACACCGTTACGGTCGTACAGGATGGCTCGTTTGGGGAGGAATTACTCTTGGTTCCAGAACTGACCTGCATGTTCACAGTGTAACGATGACAGACCACATCTATCGGAATGTCTTTCTGGAACAACATGTACGTTTGTTTCGGGGCGCCATGGGTGTTGAATCTCTGTTTATGGATGACAACGCCCGTCTTCACCTTGCAAAGATTGTAGACGAATGCCTTCAATTGGAGGATATCACCCGTATGGATTGGCCAACATACACACCGGACTTGAATCCAATAGAGCTTGTGTGGGATATGCTTGGCCGACGAATTGCAGCCCGTCAACTCCCTCCCACCTGTCAACCGGAACTTCGGAGGGTATTGCTAGATGAGTGGTGTAATATTCCCAAGATCAGATTGATAATTTGATACTCAGCATGCCTAGGCGTTGTAAGGCCTGTATTGCATACTCCATATTAACCATCATACTAACCATGTTATACTGTTTTTTGTAAATAGGTTCTTTTTTAAAATTTGCTCCAGGGAGTAAAAATCGCAATTTTTATTAATTATGTCAAACATATAGCATCTTTTTTGCTCTTTACCTTTCGTTTAATAAATAGACTTTACAAATAAGTCAAATTTGTTTTGCTTCTGTCTCTTTCGTTGCCTGAACTTCATTATCCTGAATTTATGGACATGAGTGTAATAGAACATGAGTATACTATTAAAAATAAGATATATCTTAATTCAAAATCTTTCAATATAAGACACTTTATAACCTCATTGGAATCTTAGACCATTCGACTACTAAAGTTTTCAGAACAATGATCATTGTACGCCATACTTTCTTGGAGACATAGGTCTTAATATTTATAGTTAAAAATCTCGGCTTATAAGCACGATACTTTTTATGTAAGAACAGAAATCTATCGTTTTTCAGCAAAGAATTCCAGTAGCAGGGCTTTCGAATCACGGGGAAAAGTTGAACTCTGTCGTCTTCACTCACTCCTAGGAAGTACCAGTCCCTAACCTGAAGTTCACTTCTCGGTTCCTGAGCCTCCTAGCTCTGGGGACTCCTTCCTTTCCTCTTCTTGTTCTTCATTTTTAAGTCGTTGCTTGTCTTCGCTGGAGTTCGTTTCTCTTCCATCTCAGAACTCTGTCCCACAGTCTACCTTTTTGGATGTTGGTATTTTTGTCTTATCGGAAGTTCTTCTTCTCAATTCCTTGACATATGACATGTGAGGCATGCCACAATCTAACACAATCCACGGTTTTAAGTACATATATTATATAGCGAGATATTAAATGAGTTCATGAGGATATTTCATGGTTTAAAGTCAATCTTATTGGAATGCTGCATGTCCTTTTAATCAAGTAAATGTGCCGGTTAAATATATCGAATATGCTCTGTGTTAAGAAAATTTTACATTCTTTGTCATGTATCATTATACAGACCTTAAATTTATGCCTGCCAGAAAATAATAAACGAAAGTAGATAACTACTTTAAATAATCAAATAAGCCACTTTAAAATTGTGCTTATTATAAGAATAAATAAATAAAACACACATGTCTTAGCGCTTATACTTTTTTATATATTTTCCAAAGAAAGCAATCGAAAGGATAGTAATAAATATACCAAAAAAAAAAAAAAAAGGAAAATGATATAAGAGAAAACATTATATTAACTTAATTAATACACTGTATATTATATCCTTATATGTACTTATTTTATGTACAATTGTTTCAATAACGTTATATTGCTCTTAATGTTTTTTCCTACCTAAAATAAAAATTAAAAAACCACTAAACATTGCTGATTAGTTTACTCGAAGCACAAAAAGTTCTTTCTTTCACTATTGTACTAAAAATCGTTCAACTGTGCTGATGCATCTCATTTGTTTTATGTTACATCAGTCCATTTTCACAATAAAATATTTCTTCTCCCATTTGCTTTCTTTCTCGGGGCATTATCCGCAAATAAACGTTCCTGGGCCATACCATCTATTAACTGACCCACAACGTCCTTGGAAATAAAGGCAATACTAATAACACTGGAGCTGAAATAATAACGACGACCAGCTCGAAAGCGTCTCTCAGCTGCAAAATCGACACACAGCACCCGAGTAACGACTTTCACAGCTGTCATCAAGACCTGCGAGTCAAACCTCCATCCACCCCCGCGTAGACCATGAGTTGAAAGAAAATGGCGAAATAAAAATGGCGACGCAAGAGAATAAACCGGTCTTCTGACAAGCGGTGATGAATGGTGGCAGCAATGCGATCCGCGTGTATAGGTTTTCCCATAGTTTCAGGAAATATTGTTTTCCAGTTCCATTTTCTCATCTTTTTCTTTCTTTCTTGACAGAGGGTCTTTAATGAATAACGTTTGGTGGATGGACTTATGAATTGGTACGGAATCGTTAAGAAATAGCTGGACGCAGGTGGAGAGGAATTATTTCTTCTGTTAGATAAAGTGCTTTCCGTGACAATGATTGCTGATTCGTGTCACTTATTCGGTGGACTTTTTTGTGATGAATGTGAAACCAGAGCTCTTTTTTTCTATTGCTTTGGCCCTAATGGATTACTTTTAAAATCGTCGTATATCATCAGATACAGTTACAAGTAACTAAATACATGGTAAGATAATCTAATAAATGGAAAGGTTCTTCGCATTTATAACACTGTAACTTTTATAACACTTTTATAACACTGTAACTTTTATATTCAGAAAGATTCATACGACTGCAGATTGCGATGTATAAAAAATACTTAACAAATTAACATACATTATACGAATTTAAATGAAAAATATTAAGTTCTAATTCAAAATGCTAGACCAGTCTTCAATTAGTCACAAGTCTAATATAAATATAATATGGAAATCTTATCACTTTATGTTCTAGAGTATCACTCATAAATATATTACTGGTTGCTTATAATTATTTTTACAAACAATCATATATCTCGAAAATTAAATAATCTACAAATATCTGGAGTGGCAAGTTGATTTCTACTGCAATTCATGGAAAATTTATATTAAAAATTGTTTACTAACACGCAGGCATATATATAAGAATATAAGTTAGTTTTTATATAATTCCTAAATAAATGGAATAAAATAATAGCGCTCTTAATTTTTCAAAATGTTCAAATTGACATCCAATTTTCCTTTATTGTATTACATATTAATCCGTCCTACTTATTATAAAAACATACAATAGTTTGAAATTAGATAAATATTTCTAAGCAAACATGTATGACTGTTGTTTATTTCATTATTGGAATAATGTCTGAAAACTGACGCTTAATTTTAGACACATTTCTCCTCAGTTCAAAAGTACACTACTAGAACGTCCTTCTACCGAAACAAAATCTCAAACTCACAAATGATTAAGTAATTATTTATTATAAATATTATAGCTGTTAATCATTAATTGCATAAATTACTAATTATCTGTCTCATTAAAGAATACTTTGGTGATTTAAAGTTAAATCAAACTTTTTAAGATATTGTAAAAGATGCACAAATTTCCATTTAAAGATCTAAAACTGAAATGCACATTTATGAATGTATACCAAATCGAATAATTATAAATACAAAATTAAATCTCTGTAATTTGTTTAGTTTTATAATAAGTTTGTATTACCCTTTCACATTGATAATAACACTACTGTAGTTTTTTTTTTACTGAATACAAGGACAGATTCTGGTTATAATATATAGATATAATCTAACAACAAACATTTCTGGCAGTGTGGATAAGAAAAAAAAAAAAAAAGTTATGAATATCCTCCAGTGAAGGAGAAACTCGCCATCAGCTGTTCCCATAATGTTGTCTTTTATGCTATACTGAGATTTTGCAAGCTTGTATGGAAAAAAATTCCACCTCACGCAAGTCGTTTTCACAGAAGTGGCCATGTTCTGCTCTTTTCTTTTCTTTTTAACTTAACTTTTTTTTTTTTTTTCTTTTCCTCTTTTTTTTTCTGTAGATAGTATAATAAGTTCAACTAAATTAAATTTACCATAGAAGTGTAAAGCAGTTCTGCTGGCTCTACATTTTTTTCTTCTTTTTGTATCGTTTCAATAAAAATGTTCAAAATATTTCTTTTTGCTTTTCACCGAAATGTATCATTGTTTTTTTAATACTTCATAAGAGTTTTGTAAAGGCCTTCATTGCTTGTATGCATTTAAATTACGTAGAAATTTCGGAAGGGAAATAAAACTTTTTCAGGATGGTTTTACTCACTACTTGACATGGACGAAATTGAAGTTTCAACATGGTTACTACTGTGCTCGACACTTCACGAAAAAAAAAGTAAATATTTTGAGAAAATTGCAGTTTACTTTTTTTTTCTCAAAGTTTGCTTAACAAGCTTATATTTTTATATTTTTAATCACATTTATATGGTCGTATCATATACAACTGTGTCAAAAATTAAGACCAATTTTCAATTTAAAATTCCCGGGCTTGTGGAATTTCAATTTTTCTTCTTTTTTAAGTTGCTGGCACAGGCCTTGACATCTGTGGGAAATTTGACGTCGAAATATTCATTAATGTTGGAGTTACGCTTGACTTTGTGAGACGCTAAAACTGATTCCGGCGATTTTTGAAATGTCTGCATGAATTTAGCAAAGAACTTGCATTTTGTTTGCGGAAACGTAAAGAAGGTTGCAAAGGACATTCGGTGAGCATTCCTACATCGGAAAGAAATGTTTAGAAGTGGTATAAACAGTTCAAAAACGGCAGAGACCGAAAACACTGAATGCTCCTGCTCACACAACATTGAGTCTTCGTGACATTTTCGCCAAACATGAAACCCATATCGTTCCACAATTACCGTATTCCCACCGTGCGACTTCTGGCTGTTCCCTAAACTCAAAAGACGACTCCGGGGACACACTTTGAGTCAACGTAAATCGTCGCGCGCTTTGAAGGCTATCCCTGCGGCATACATTGAGCTTTGGAAAAAAAGTTGTCATAAGTGCATTGTGTCCGGACAGGATTACTTTGAAGGCATGAAATAAATTTGGAAGAATAAATAAAGAATTTTTGAAAGAAAAATAATTGCTCTTACTTTTTGAGTACGGTAGTATAATTCGAATAATAATTGAATTATTCGTAATTTGTTAACGATTTATTCAATTATTATTATTAATATATGATATATTAATAAGAAAATATTTATTTATACATGAAATATTTATTAATATTTTATTTATTTATACATCAAATATTATATAATATTTTAAGGAGAGAAAGCATCTGCTTTGAAAAAAATTAAAAAATAATAATAAAATAAAATTACATAATTAAACTTTTATAAAAATAAATATACTGTTTTGGAATATAAAATTCCATTTAGTCGAAGTTTCATTAATCTGTTAAAAATTTAAGTGCATTCATTTTATATCCATAAAGCAATTACATAGTTTGAAGAATAGTTTCATGCAAATAGGTTTCCTAGATTTTAGTAAATTAAATTTTAGTATAGTACTTTCTGTTTTGTTTAATATATATGTAATTTAAGTTCCGTTTATAGAAAATTCATTCTCATAAAGGAACGAACTCTTCCTTATAATCAATTATTGTAAATGGATTTTTCTAAAGAAAGCCATTTCAGAAATTCGCGTGCATGCAGAGATTTGGAGTTTTTAAAAGCATTAAAAGATGGTATATCTTCAAAAGAAAACTTTAAATTCTCATTTTCCTGAAAATTGCACTTCGTTAATGTAATCTTTTCCAGTAAATAACTATTTAAGGAGGACAGCATTTTCGTATTAGATGATGAAGATAAAAAGAAAAATAAACTCTTACCCAGATTAAATTAACTTTTTATGCTAAATCTTTGGAAATAGGGAAAATGAAATTTTCTTTTTTTTTAATTTAATTGAATTTCACTTTTATGCAGTTCTAAATATGAAACTCTCTGAAATACTTTCTATTAAGAAAATGTCATTTTAATGATATTGTTTTCTTATCTTCCTGAATTAAAATAAGGATTTACAAATGAATTTTAGTTTCCATTTGCCTTAAATTAAATAGGAATTTGTATTAGATTAAAATAAGAATTGAGATAAGATTGCTTAATAACAATTCCTTTTAAATTTTCGTAAATTCGTAGGAATTGTTAGGTTTTTTTTAATTGAAACAAATGGAATTCAGTGATATGATGAATTCCAGATCGTTGGAAGACTCATTTTAATCTACTTTTATTATGGTTGAGGACAAAGTGAGAAGAAATAAGATCTTTATTGACTGGATGTGTCTAAAATATTCGATAGAATTACAGAATGTAGCAGAGGACTTCAAAATTAACTATTATTTTAGAAATAAAATAATAATTTATTATGTTAGGAAATACGTACATAATAAATTAATTAAAATGTTAGGAAATGCATATTTTAATAATTGGCTATTAGAAATATCCAAATGAAATGTTCTATAAATGACATCTTAAAAGGACGCTGTTCATATGATGGATTTTCAAAAAATTGTCCACTAATGCAGGCTTCACATTAACGGGGCATAGATATCCATAGATTGACCCTTTTTTTTTTTTAATTGGCTGTTTTCGGGTAGGAAATCTTTCAATATATCTTAGGAAATACATACGTAATGAATTAATTAAAATGTTAAGAAGTGCATCGTTTAAAAATTGATTATGAGAAAGATCGAGAAAAATGAAATGCAAACGACATTTTAAATGATTGCTGTATATATGACACAGGCTCGAAAGCTTGTCCACTAATACAGGCTTCACATTAACGGAGCATGGATATCTATAGATTGACTCTTTTTCGATTCGTCTGTTTTCTGGTAGGAAATCTTTCACTGTATAATTTTACAGAGAAACATATGCATTGATTAGTAGCCTTATTGGATATTGTCTATGAAGTAAATGTTTTGGAATAAAAAAGTAAAATGGTCTTGATATTTATAGTTAAAAAACTCGGCTTATGTGCACGGATTAAAATTTCCGGGTGCTTCATATGTAAGAGCAGAAACCTATCGTCTTCCAGCAAGAATTCCTGTAGCAGGACTTTCGAATCACGAGGGAAAACGAAAATATGACGTCTTCACTTACTCCTAGGAAGGAGTCCCCGACCTGAAGCTCGGATTTCGGTTCCCGAGCCTCCTCGCTCAGGGCCTCTAAGACTCCTCTTCTCGTTCTTCACTATTAAGTCGTTGCTTGGTTCTTGACTTCGCTGGACTTCGCTTTCCTTCCGTCTCAGAACTCTGTCCCACTACTGTCTCTTTTTTTTTAGATGTTGGTATTTTTCTTTCATATAGGAAGCTCTTCTTCTCGATTCATGGATTGCTCAGATTACCCCTTTTACCTCATCTTGTTAAACCGCTTCTCTCTGCAGTGCTTGTCTTTGTCCTCCATTTCTCAACTCTTAAGCTCCCTTTTTAGCTCCAATGTACATCGCCTCATTGGCCAGAACCAGCGTTCAGAGATCGCAGTAAAATTGTAGGGTTAATTATAGGAGGGTTTGCCCTCTAATACAGACCATGTGGCACCACACATTGAATACAATATTTTATTTATATTTTTATGTTTTAATCCATCATCTGAAAATATTTCTAATTTACCTGCTATTTGAT
This sequence comes from Caerostris extrusa, assembly GCA_021605095.1. NCBI lineage: Eukaryota > Metazoa > Arthropoda > Arachnida > Araneae > Araneidae > Caerostris > Caerostris extrusa. The sequence goes on from BPLR01013902.1 coordinate 41,649, forward strand.
TTTTAAAATAAAATTGACATATGTGAGGCATTCCACTAGGAAAGCCTAGCTATGATCTACTCATCCACGCTTTTAAGAAACGTATATTGGACACCGAGATATTAAATGGGTTCATGAAGATATTTCATGGTTTCATGCCAATCTTATTGAAATAAGGCCTGTTCTTTTGATCAAGTGAATGTGCTGGTAAAGGAATATATCGAATATGCTCTGTGTCGAGAAAACAATATGCCTTAGTGTTTCTACTTTTTACAGATATTTCGCAAACGAAAGCAATCGAATGAACACTACGTCAAAAAGAAAGGGAAAAGAGAAAATACCATAAGAGGAAAAATTACATTAACTTATTTTATGCCCAATAACTTGATAAGATTAATTTTCAATAATTTAATTTTGCATTTAATGTTTTTCTCCTTAAAATCAAAGAAAAACTACAAAACATTCCTGATTAGCTTACGCGAATCACAAATATTTCTTTCTTTCACTATTGCACTAAAATATTTCAACTCTGCTGCTGCATCTCATTTGTTTTATGCTACATCAGTCCATTTTTCAAACAAAAAATTCCTTCTCCCCTTTTGCTTCCTTTCTTGGGGAATTATGTGCAAATAAACGTTTCCGGGCCATAACATCTATTAACTGCCTGACCATGATTAACTTTTGCGAAATATCTGTAAAAAGTAGAAGCACTAATCCATATTGTTTTCTCGACACACAGCATATTCGATATAAGAATCGCGGAACAACGTCCCTGAAATAAAGACAACACTAATAACACTAGAGCTGAAATAATAACGTCGACCCATCTCGTAAGCATCTCACAGCTACAAAATCGACAGGTAACACCCAAGTAATGACTTTCACAGCTGTCATCGTGGTCTGCGAGTGGCCATGAGTTGAAAGAAAATGGCGAAAGAAAAATGGCGACGCAAGAGAACAAACCAGCCTTCTGACAAGCGGCGATGAATGGTGCCAGCAATGCGATCCGCGTTTATAACTTTTCCATAGTTTCAGGAAATATTGTTTTCCAGTTCCATTTTTCTCATCTTTTTCTTTCTTGACAGAGGCTCTTTAATGAATGACGTTTTGTGGATAGACTTCTGGATTGGTTCGGAATCGTTAAGAAACAGCTGGACGCAGGTGGCGAGGAATTAATTCTTCTGTTAGATAAAGTGCTTTCAGTGACAATGATTGCTGATTCGTGTCACTTATTCGGTGGACCTTTTTGTGATTTTTTTTCTATTGCTTTGGATCTAATGGATTACTTTTAAAGTCGTCGTATATCATTAAATGTTAGTTACAAATAACTAAGTACATGGTAAGTACGTCCAATAAATGGAAAGATCCCCTCGTTCTTCTCATGGCTGCCTGATGGCTAATTGTCTAACTCTCTGGCTTTTGGTATAACAGGCATTATTTGACTTTTACCTATTATTATACTACCTATTATTTGATTTGATTATTAATTGATACTATTACGCTACCTATTATTTGACTTCTAAAATAAAACTGACATTTTCGAGATATGTCACTAGAAAAACACAATCTAGCTATATTCTACTCATCCATGATTTTAAGATACGTATATTGGACTAGACAGCGATATATTAAATGGGCTTATGAGGATATTTCATTGCTTCATGTCAATCTATTGGAATAAAACTTCTGTAAAAAGTTGTTTTCTTAGATATTTCTTCTACCCATTTGCTTTCTTAGGGTTTCTACTTCTTTTAGACATTTTGCGAAAGAAAGCAATCGAAAGGATAGTAATAAAATGCCACACGCGAAAAATTATATTAACTTATTTTATGCCCAATAATTTGATAAGCCTAATTTTCAATAATTTTATTTTACATTTAATGTTTCCCCCTCTCCCCCTTAAAATCAAAGAAAAACGACTAAACAATCTTGATTAGTTTACGCGAAGCACAATAATTTCTCTATTTCTCTATTGTACTGAAATCGTTCAACTGTGCTGCTGCATCTCATTTGTTTTGTGTTACATCAGTCCATTTTACACACAAAAAAAATATATTTCTTCTCCCATTTGCTTTCTTTCTGGGGGCATTATCCGCAAATAAACGTTCCTGTGCCATGCCATATATTAACTGACCCACAACGTCCCTGGAAATAAAGACAATACTAATAACACTGGAGCTGAAATAATAACGACGACCAAGGTCGTAAGCGTCTCTCAACTGCAAAATCGACACGCAACACCCGAGTAATGACTTTCACAGCTGTCATCGTGTCCTGCGAGTCAACCCTCCATCCACCCCGCGTAGACCCCATGAGTTGAAAGAAAATGGCGAAATAAAAATGGCGACGCAAGAGAACAAACCAACCTTCTGACAAGCGCTGATGAATGGTGGCAGCAATACGATCCGGGTTTATAAATTTTCCATAGTTTCAGGAAATATTATTTTCCAGTTCCATTTTTCTCATCTTTCCTTCTAGACGGGCTCTTTAATGAACGTCGTTTGGTGGATCGACTTCTGAATGGGTTCGGAATCGTTAAGAAATAGCTGGACGCAGGTGGCGAGGAATTAATTATTCTTCTGTTAGATAAAGTGCTTTCCTTGACAATGATTGCTGATTCACGTCACTTCTTCGGTGGACTTTTTTGTCACTTCTTTGAATGTGAAACTGAAGTATTTCTTTTTTTTTCTATTGCTTTGGCTCTAATGGATTACTTTTATAATCGTCGTATGTCATCAGATACAGTTACAAGCAACTAAATACGGTGGAAGAAATTCCAATAAATGCAAATGTTTTTCGCGTTTATAACACTGCAACTCTTATAAATGTTATTCAGAAAGATTAAAAAAATTGTAACTCTGTTATTCAGAATGATTCATCCGACTACAAATTCCAAAATATTAAATACACAATAATTAACATATAATACCCGAATTTAAATTAAAAATATTAAGTTCTGTTTTATAAATTCTAGATCTGTCTTCATTTATTCACAAGTCTAATATAAATTTAATATGGGAATCTTATCACTTACGTCCTAGTGTATCACTCATAAATGTATTTCTGATTGATTATAACTTTTTTCACAAACTATCATATATCTCGAAAATTAAATAATCTACAAATTTCTAGAGTAGCAAGTTGGTTTATACTGTAATCCATGGAAAATTTGTATTAAAAAATGTTTACTAACACGCATGCATACATATAAGCATATAATTATATATTTTTTTATAATTCCTAAATAAATGGTATAAAATGAATGAAATAATAGCGCTCTTTATTTTACATAAAGATAAATTAGCATCCATTTTTGCTTTATTGTATTACATATTATTCTTTCTTAATATTATAAAAAAAATTAAGACAGAGTAATATGTATTATTATATTATTATGAATAATAATATTCTTTTTTTTTAATTATAAAAATATATAACAGTTTGAAATTACATAAATATTTCTAAACAAATCTGAAGTTCTTTTGTTAATTTCATTATTAGAATAATATAAGAAAACTGACGCCTAATTTTAGACACATTTCTATAAAATGCAAGCCGTACAAAAGTTCAAAAGCTACTAGAACATCCTTCTACCGAAACTAATTTAAAACTCACAAATTATTTAGTAATTATTTATTATCATTATTATAGTTGTTAATCTTTAATTACTAATTATCTGCCTCAGCACTCTAACCATGATAAAATCACAATTTTTAAGTCACTTAATAAAAAAAAGGAGAGATATTTTAAAAACTATGAAAAGATGCACACATTCTCTTTTAAAAGATCTAAAACTAAAATGCACATTTGTAAATGTTTACCAAATCGCATAATTATTAATATAAAATTAAATATCTGTAATTTTTGCATTATCCTTTCATATTAATAAAAACGTTGCTGCAATTTTATTTTCAGAATACAAGCGCAGATTCTGCTATATATAGCTTATGCTTATAATCTAACAACAGACATTTCTGGCAGTGTGAATAAGGAAAAAAAAATTATGAATATCCTCCAGTGAAGGAGAAACTTTCCATCAGCTGTTCCCATAATGTTGTCTTTTATGCTACATTCAGATTTTGCAAGCTTGTGTGGAAAAAAAAAATCTACTCACGCAAGTCGTTTTTACAGAAGTGGTCATGTTCTGCTCTTTTCTTTTCTTTTTTTTTTTAACTTTCCTCTTTTTTTCTGTTTTTTTTTTTCCTGTACATAGTATAATAAGTTCAACTAAATTAAGTTTACCATAGGACAGGAAGCAGTTCTGCTGCTTCTTCTATTTTTTTTTTTTATTTTGTATCGTTTCAATAAAAATGTTCAAAAGATTTCTTTTGCTTTTCACAGAAAGGCAGCAATTTTTTTTTTTTCTTAATACTTTATAAGAATTTTGTAAAGGCCTTCTTTGCTTGTATGCATTTAAATTAAGTTAAAAACTTTGGAAGGGAAATAAAACATTTTCAGGCTGGTTTTACTCACTACTTGACATGGGCGAAATTGAAGTTTCAACATGGTTAATACTGTGCTCAACACTTCAAAAAAAAAAAAAAAAAATGTAAATATTTTGAGAAAATTGCAGTTTAATTTTTTTCTCCAAGTTTTCTCTATACTTTTACTCTTTAATTTCGTTTATATGGTTATAATGTATATTGTGATACTGAAAGAAAATATTTAATTTTCTCTATATTAGCAATATTTTAATAAATAATTTTGCAAGTAAATATTAATATTATAAAATTAACATACATGATTAGGTATTAATTATTTATTATCAATAAAGACCATGTGGTATCACACATTGAAATACAATATTTTTGTTATATTTTCGTGTTTTAATCTATCAACCTGTTATTTGACTTTAATATAAAATTGACATATGTGAAGTATGTGAATAGAATATTACCATGTAACTATGATCTACTCTTCCACGATTTTAAGATACGTTTATTGGCAAGCGAGATATTAAATGGATTCATGAGGATATTTCATGATTTCATGTCAATTTTATCGAATAAGGCCTGTTTTTAAAGTGAATGTACCGGTTAAGGAATACATCGAATAAGCTCTGTGTCTAGAAAACAATGTCTTGGTGCTTATACTGTTTAGACATTTCGCAAAAGAAAGCAATTGAAAGGATACTACGTCTAAAAGAAGGGAAAAAGGAAATGCCATAAGAGAAAAAATTACAATAACTTATTTTTTGCACAATAATTTGATAAGCTTAATTTTCAATAATTTTATTTTGCATCTAATATTTTCCCCCTATGATTAAACCACTAAACATTCCTGATTAGTTTACGCGAAGCACACGATTTTCTTTCTTTCATTTTGGTACTGAAATCGTTCAATTGTGCTGCTGCATCTCATTTGCTTTATGTTACATCAGTCCATTTTTCACCCAAAAAATATTTCTTCCCCCATTTGCTTTCTTTTTTGGGGGAATTATCCGCAAATAAACGTTCCCGGCCATACCATCTATTTACTGACCCACAACGTCCCTGGAAAAAAGACAATACTAATAACACTAGAGCTGAAATAATAAGGGCTGGCGACCGAGTTCGTAAGCTACAAAATCGACACGCAGCACAAAAGTAATGACCTTCACAGCTGTCATCGGGGCCCGCTAGTCACCCCTCCATCCACTCCATGAGTTGAAAAAAAAATTGCGACGCATGAGAACACACCAGCCTTCTGACAAGCGGTGATGAATAATGGCAGAAATGTGATCCCGGTTTATAACTTTTTCCATAGTTTCAGGAAATATTGTTTTCCAGTTCCATTTTTCTCATCTTTCTTTCTTGACAGAGGCTCTTTAATGAACGATCTTTGGTGGATCGACTTCTGAATGGGTTCGGAATCGTTAATAGCTGGACGTAGGTGGCGAGGAATTAATTTTTCTGTTAGATAAAGTGCTTTCCGTGACAATGATTGCTGATTCGTGTCACTTATTCGGTGGACTTTTTGTGATGAATGTGAAACTGGAGTATTTTTTTCTTATTACTTTGGCTCTAACGGATTGCTTTTAAAATCGTCGTATATCATCAGATACAGTTACAAGTAACTAAGTACATGGGAAGAAATAAATAAATCCAATTATTTTTCCAATAAATGGAATGGTTCTTCGCATTTATAACATTACAACTCTTATAACAGTTATTCAGAAAGTTTCATGAAATTGTAACTCTTTTATTCAGAAAGATTCATCCGACTATATATTATGATATATTTAAATTACAAAACAAATTAACATATAGTATACGAATATACATGAAAAATATTAAGTTTTGGTTCATAAATGCTAGACCGGTCTTCATTTTTTTTTCATTAGTCCAACATAAAAATAATAGGGAAATCTTATCACTTATGTCTTAATGCATCACTCATAAATTATTACTGGTTATTTATTATTTTTTTCACAAGCAATCATATATCTCAAAAATTAAATAATCTACAAATATCAGGAAGGGCAAAGTTGATACTGTAATTCATAGAACATGCATGCATACATATAATTTAATATTTTTTTTTATTAAGGGAATAAAATGAGTAAAATAATAGCGCTCCCAATTTTTCATAAGGTTAAAATTGGCATCCATTTTTCCTTTATTGTATAACATATTATTCTGTCCTACTTATTATAAAAACGTATAATAGTTTTAAATCAGATAAATATTTCAAAGCAAACATGTATGTCTACTGTTAATTTCATTATAAGAATAATATATTAAAACTGACGGTTAATTTTAGACAAATTTCTATAAAATGTATGCAATACAAAAGTGTTTCTTTATTTCAATGTCAGATTATGAACAGTTACAGCAATAAAAGAACAACGAAAAACAAAAAATAGCAGAGAATACAACAAAAAAGCTGAAGCAGAGTTTATGAATCTAACATATCTCTAACCTCCCAATATCACTCGGCGAGAAAAGTCTTGCTCAGAGCAGGACAGTGAAGTGGATTTTGAGTCTGTAAAGATGGTTTCGCATGCAGTCGGTTGTCAAATAAGCCTCCATAATAGTAAAGACATCAATATCCTTCTCACACAGATTCAGCGAAAGCTCTGCGCGCTTGGATTGAGACAGTCCACCGGCATTCCACTGTAGCACTCGAAGAGTATCAAAGTGAGGGGAGGAAGACATAATGCCAAGTTGTAGATCTTTTAGCCCTAAAAGTGTTACCAGGTGCACCACGGGGAGGTAGATCTAATGCGCACCGAACAAATTAAAAACTCAATTGATTAAGAAATTATTTACCATCAATGTTATAGTTGATAATCATTAAGTATATCAATTTACTAATTATCTGTCTGTAATGAAAGCATTAATGATTACACTATGATTAAATCAAAAATTTTTTTATCTCATTTAATCCAAATGGGACAGATATTGTAAAACTATGAAAATTATACACAAATTTCCAGTTAAAAGATCTAAAACTAAAACGCACATTAGAAAATGTTTACCAAATCGAATAATTATAAATATAAAATTAAATCTCTGGGATTTTTGTATTATCCTTTCATGTTAATAATAACGCTGCTGCAGTTTCTTTTTCAGAATACAAGCGCAGATTCTGTTTATATATAGATAAAATCCAACAACAAACATTTCTACCAGTGCGGATAAAAAAAAAAAAAAAAAGTTATGAATATCCTCCAGTGAAGGAGAAACTTTCCATCAGCTGCTCCCATAATGTTGTCTTTTATGCTACACTCAGATTTTGCAAGCTTGTGTGGAAAAAAAATTCTACTCATGCAAGTCGTTTTCACAGAAGTGGCCATGTCTGCTCATTCTTTTCTTTTTCTGTTTTTAATTTAACTCTTTTTCTTTTCCCTTTTTTTTTCTGTACATAGTATAATAAGTTCAACTAAATTAAGTTTACCGTAGGAGAGGAAGCAGTTCTGCTACTTCTTTTTTTTTTCTTTTTATATCGTTTTAATAAAAATGTTCAAAAGATTTCTTTTGCTTCTCACAGAAAGGCAGAATTTTTTTTTCTTAATACTTCATAAGAGTTTTTGTAAAGGCCTTCTTTGCTTGTATGCATTTAAATTACGTAAGAAATTTTGGAAGGAAATAAAAACATTTTCAGGAGGGTTTTACTCACTACTTGACATGGGCGAAATTGAAGTTTCAACATGGTTAATATTGTGCTCGACATTTCATATAAAGAAAAGTAAATATTTTGAGAAAATTGCAGTTTACTTTTTTTTTTTCTCAAAGTTTGCTTTTTAACCGCTTATATTTTTACATTTTTAATCATATTTATATGGTCGTAATATATACTGCTGTGTCAAAAAATTAAGACCAATTTTCAATTTAAAATTCCGTTGCTTATGGAATTTCAATTTTTCTTCTTTTTTTTTTAGGTTGCTGGCACCTGTCCTTGACATCTGTGTGAAATTTGACCTCGAAATATTCATTAATGTTGGAGTTACGCTTGACTTTGTGAGACGCTAAAACTGATTCCGGCGATTTTTGAAATGTCTGAATTAATTGAACAAAGAACTTGCATTCAATTTTGTTTTCGGAAACCTATAGAATGTTGCAGAAGGCATTCGGTGAATATTCTTATATCGTTAAAAATGTTTAGAAGTGGTATAAACAGTTCAAAAAAGGCAGAGACCGAAAACGCTGAATGCTCCAGCTCACACTACACAGATTCTTCTTGACATTTTCGCGAAAAATGAAACTCATGTCGTTCCACAACCACCGTATTCCCACCGTACGACTTCTGGCAATTCCCTAAATTCAAAAGACCTCTCCGGGGACACCGTGTTGAGTAGCTCAAGAGAGTCAACTTGAATCGGTGAATCGGCTTTGAAGGGCTTCCTGCCGATGACTTTTTAGCATACATTGAGGATTGTAAAAAACGTTGGCATAAGTGCATTGTGTCCGGAGAGGATTACTTTGAAGGCGTGAAATAAATTTGGAAGAAAAAAATGGCGAGTTTTGAAAGAAAAATAATTGGTCTTACATTTTGGGTACAGTAGTATATGTTTATAATTCGAGCAATAATTGAATTATACGCGATTTCTAACGAATTATTCAATTATTATTATTAATATGTGAAATATTAATATGAAAATATTTATTCATACATCAAATTTAATACTTTAAAAGAGAGAAAGCATTTGCTTTGAAAATAAAATTTAAAAAATAATAATAAAATACAATTATATAATTAAACTTTTATAAAATAAATATACAGTTTTGGAATATAAAATTCCATTATACCGAAGCTACATTAATCTTAAGTACATTCATTTTATATCCATAAAATAATTTACATAGTTTGAAGAATAGTTTCATGCAAATAGGTTTCCTAGATATTGGTAAATTAAATTTTAGTACAGTATTTTCTGTTTTGTTTTATATATGTGTAATTTAAGATTCGTTTATAGAAAATTCCTTCTCATAAAGGAACGAACTCTTATAATCAATTATTGTAAATGGATTTTTCTAAAGAAAGCCATTTCAGAATTTCGCGTGCATGCGGAGATTTGGAGTTTTTAAAAGCATTAAACGATGGCATATCTTCAAAGAAAACTTTAAATTCTCATTTTCTACGAAAATTGCAGTTCGTTAATGTAATCTTCTCCAGTAAATAACTATTTAAGGAGCAAAACATTTTCGTATTAGATGATGAAGATAAAAAGAAAATAAACTCTTACTAAGATTAAATTAACTTTTTATGCTAAATCTTTTGAAATAGGAAAAATGAAAATTTCTTTCTTCGTTTTAATTTAACTTCACTATGTAGTTTTAAATATGAACCTCTGAAATACTTTCTATTACGAAAATGTCATTTTATTGATATTGTTTTCTTATCTTTCCGCATTAAAATAAGGATTCCAAATGAATTTTAGTTTCCATTTGCCTTAAATTAAATAGGAATTTGTATTATATTAAAATAAGACGGGAGATAATAATGCTTAATAACGTTTCATTTCAAAATTTTCGTAAATTCTTAGAAATAGTTAGGTTTTTTTTTATTAAAACAAAGAGAATTCAGTGATCGGATAAATTCCAGATCGTTCGAAGACTCATTTTATTCTACTTTTATTATGGTTGAGCACTAAATGAAAAGTAAGTAGATCATTATTAACTGGATGTGGTCTGAAATATCAGATAGAATTACAGAATGCAGCAGAGGACTTCAAAATTAATTATTACTTTAAAAATAAAATAATAATTAATTTGTTATATTAGGAAATAAATACATAATAAATTAATTAAAATGGTAGGAAATGTAAAATGTTAGGAAGTACATCTTTTAAAAATTGGCTATTAGAAAGATCAAAGTGAAATGTAAACGATATTTTAAATGGACACAGTTTATATGATAGATTTCCAAAAAAAATTGTTCTTTAATACAGGTTTCACAATACCAGATCATGGATATCCATAGATTGACCCTTTTTGAATAGGCTTTTTTCCGGTAGGAAATATTTCATTGTATAACTTACGAAATACATACATAATGAATTAATTAAAATGTTAGGCAATACATCTTTTAAAAATTGCCTACTAGAAAGATCCAAATGAAATGCAAATGACATTTTAAATGGTCGCTGTATATATGACACATGCTCGAAAGATTGTCTTCTATAGCATGGATGTCTATAGATGGACTCTTTTTAGATTCGTCTGTTTACTGGCAGGAAATCTTTCAATGTATAACTTTTCAGCCTTACAGATGCATTAATTAGCAGCCTTATATTACAGATGAATGCCGAGTTTGCTATTTGTGCAGGTAGGAATGTATTGGGTTGGTGATAATTATCAGGCGTTTCTTTGACGTGTTATATCTTGATATAAATTTCCAATATATTACTATAATTTCACTCTTGAAATAAAACTGACATATGCGAGAAATGCCTCAAGAAAAGCACAATCTAGCTATGATTTTTTCATTCAAGCTTTTAAGAAACGTTTATTGGACAGAGGAGATATGAAATGGGTTACTGAGGATATTTCATGGCTTTATGTCAATTTTATTGGAAAAAACCAGTTCTTTTGATAAAGTGAAAGTGCCAGCTAAGGAAGTTATCTAATATGCTCTGTGTCGAGAAAACAGCATGTCTTAGGGTTTATAATTTTTTATAGACATTTCGCAAAAGAAAGCAATCGAAAGGATAAGATGTCGGAAAGAGAGGGGAGAAAAAAAATTGCAACATTCCCGGGCCACACCAGCTATTAACAGACCCACAGCGTCCCTGGAAATAAAGACAATACTAATAACACTAGGGCTAAAATAATAGAGGGCTGGCAACCGAGTTACAAAATCGACGCGAAACACCCAAGTAACTACTTTCACAGCTGTCATCGTGGCCCGCGAGTCGACCCTCCATCCACCCCGCGTAGACCCCGCGAGTTGAAAGAAAATGGCGAAATAAAAATGGCGAGGCAAGAGAACAAATCAGCCTTCTGACAAGCGGTGATGAATGGTGGCAGCAATGCGATCTGGGTTTATAACTTTTTCCATAGTTTCAGGAAATATTGTTTTCCAGTTCCATTTTTCTTCCTTTCTTTCTTGACAGAGACTCTTTAATGAATGACGTTTGGTGGATCGACTTCTGAATGGGTTCGGAATCGTTAAGAAATGGCTGGACGCAGGTGGTGAGGAATTAATTCTTCTGTTAGATAAAGTGCTTTCCGTGTCAATGATTGCTGATTCGTGTCACTTATGCGGTGGACTTTTTTTTGATGAATGTGAAACTGGAGTATTTTTTTTTATCGATTTAACTCTAATGGACTACTTTTGAAATCGTCATATATCATCAGATATAGTTACAAGTAACTAAATCTATGGTAAGAAAGTCCAATAAATGGAAAGATTCCTCGTTTTTCGCATTTAACTCCTGTAACAGTTATTCAGAAGGACTCATAAAATTGATTCAGAAAGATTCATCCAACTAGGAATTGCGATGTATTAAAAATACAAAACAAATTAATATATATTATACGAATTTTAATAAAAATTCTAAAAAATATGTTCTGGTTCTTAAATGATAGACTTCATTTATTCATTAGTCTAATATAAATTTAATATGGAAATCTTATCACTTATATCCTAATATATCACTCATAAATGTATTACTTGTTGCTTTTAATTTTTAAAAAAACAATCTATATCTCTAAAATTAAATAGTATAGAAATATCTTAAGTGTCAAGTTGATTCATACTGTTCCTTATAGAAAATTCATAGTAAAATATGCTTGCTGACACAAATATATATAGCACATCATTCAAGTTTCCGGTCGAACACATATACGGCAACACTGTTGACAGACATGCTTTCTGGATAGTAGCTTCTTTCAAACGATACATTTAAAATTTAGTGACATTCTGATAATTAGTTTGCAGGTTACAGTGATTTTAGTGCCCCCAGTTTTATAATTTTCAAAACGATGGATACAAAAGTATTTCTGTGTTGATTAAACATTGTTTTTTGATGGGTAAAATTATTGTTGAAGAAATACAGTGGCTTGATAGCCGTTATGGAAACTGAACCAGAGTCTCTATGACACTTATCCATTCTATATAGAGAGTCCATTCTTGATTAATTTACGTGAAGCTCAAAAATTCTTTCTTACACTAATGCACTAAAATAGTTCAACTGTGCTGCATCTCATTTGTTTTATATTACATCAGTCCATTTTTCACAAAAAAAATATTTCTTCCCCCATTTGCTTTCTTTCTCGGGGCATTATCCGCAAATAAACGTTCCAAGGCCATATCATCTATTAACTGGCCCACAACGTCCCTGGAAATAAAGACAGTACTAATAATTCTAGAGCAGAAATAATAAAGGGCCGGCCACCGAACTCGTAAGCTACAAAATCGACACGCAGCACCCAAGTAATGACTTTCAGAGCTGTCATCGTGGCCCGCGAGTCGACCCTCCATCCACCCCCGCGTAGACCCTACGAGTTGAAAGAAAATGGCGAAATAAAAATGGCGAGGCAAGAGAACAAACCATCCTTCTGACAAGCGGTGATGAATGGTAGCAGCAATGCGATCCGGGTTTATAACTTTTTCCATAGTTTCAGGAAATATTGTTTTCCAGTTCCATTTTTGTCATCTTTCTTTCTTGACAGAGGCTCTTTAATGAATGACGTTTGGTGGATCGACTTCTGAATGGGTTCGGAATCGTTAAGAAATGGCTGGACGCAGGTGGTGAGGAATTAATTCTTCTGTTAGATAAAGTGCTTTCGGTGACAATGATTGCTGATTCGTGTCACTTATTCGGTGCACTGTTTTGTGATGAATGTGAAACTGGAGCATATATTTTTATTTCTTATTGCTTTGGCTCTAATGGATTACTTTTAAAATCGTCGTATAGCATCAGATACAATTTCAATTAACTGAATACATGGAAAAAAAAAGTCCAATAAATGGAAAGATATCCCACGTTCTTTGCATTTATAACACTGTAATTCTTGTAACAATCATTCAGAAAGACTCATATAATTGTAACTCTGTTATTCAGAAAGACTCCTTTTTAAAATCGTCGTGTATCATCAGATATAGTTACAAATAGCTAAGTATATGGTAAGATAGTAAAATAAATGAAAGATCCCTTCTTTCATCTCCCGGCTGCCTGATGCCTAATTGGCTAACTCTCTGGCCTTTGGTATAACAGGCTTTATTTGACTTGACTTTTTACCTATTATTATACTACCCATTATTTGATTTGATTTGATTATTATTTGATACTACTACGCTATCTATTTGACTTTTAAAATAAAAGTGACATTTTCGAGATATGCCACTAAAAAAGCATAATCTAGCTATGATCTACTCATTCACGATTGTAAGATACGTATATTGGACTGAACAGCTAGATATTAAATAGGTTTATGAGGATATTTCATAGCTTCATGTCAGTCTTATTGGAATAAGGGTTGTTTTTGATCATGAGAATGTGTCGGTTAAGGAATGTATCAATATGCTACGTGTAGAGAAAAAAATATGCCTTAGGGTTTCTACTTTTATAGACATTTCGAAAAAGAAAGCAATCGTAAGGATAGTAATAAAACGCAATAAAAAAGAAAATGGTACAAGAGAAAAAAAATTATATTAACTTATTTTATGCCCAATAATTTGATAAGCCCTAACACTGATAAGCCTGATGAACACTAAAAATGCTATAGCTCACATACTAATAGTGCAACAGCTGTTAAATTTAAACATGCGTCTTTTGAAGGTTAGGGCTAACTAAAAATCATATGGATTTAATACTAGTAGCGCCATCTATGTGTAAGCCTATGAACTGTTCAGCCCACCTGTTACGGTGACTCAGTTACAAATTTTTTTATATGACAGCTTGTAACTAAATCAGGTATATATGGAGGGCCATCCTAGTTTTAATTGATCAGCCTCATGTGAACGATCAGTGTCTTGAAACAAAAATGATCCTTCAAATGAGCATGGCGCGCCTTTTTCTTTTTGTATTGCACTGCACAGTATATTCAAGGTATCACACTATTTGTCCGCATAAACTGCGTTTTCCCGACACGAGAATCCTTCGAGCAAAACGTCTTGTACATCCTTGAAATACAGTTCACTTGCCTCTTTGGGATGAAATTATTTGTTTGGACTTCTTTGCCTTGAATGAAGTTGAGATCCTCTATTCTAGGAATTGCTTTTATTTCGATGTAATGTGATCTCGGTGTAGTGAGTAACAACGTTTCACCATCTCATGTAATGACTATTTATTAATGCTGTACGCCATTTGCTTACTATTCCATCGATGATCACATAGTTTTTCGCTAATCTGTTATTGTTCCTTATGCCACTTGGTGGACATTTAGACCAATCCCACGAACCCATATGCACTCATAGTTGAAGGGAAAGAGTCTAAAGTCCTATGAGACCAGGACTTACGGTTTAAAGTGGATTCTGAACCACCGCAAACATCCACGGCACTGCTGGGACTCGAATCTGAAACCTGTGACACCGAGCGCCAGAGCAGTAGACACTCGGCCATTCAGACCTACTTCACTAATTTGCTGATGAATTGCTGACACTTTCAAATCTGTTGCATTTAAGAAACGCATTTCGTAACGGATAGGCGTTTTAATCCCCTAAGACAGGGGTCTCCAAACTACGAACAGCGGGCCAAACGTCACCGGTCCGCCAGTGTCATCAATCCGGCCCGCGACTGCGAACAGCTTATTGCTGTTGTAGTAAGTTGGATAAAAAAACACAGAATGCTAATAACTTGGTTTTTATTTACTTGCTAGGTAAAGTTTAATTACAAGCATAGTACGCAGAAAATTTAATTTAAGCATGACAACTAACAAATAATTGAAATGAATCCACCTACATTATAAACTAGTGAAAATCGCCGTACTTGGCGACTGGTCTAGAAATTATAGATAATGGCAGAAAAATTAAAACAGTTTTGGCCCTTGATACTGATTGGAGTAAACAGTATGGCCCGAAGGCTGGAAAGTTTGGAGACCCCTGATCTAAGACATTTCAAATACTTATGAATAAAAAATTACAGTCGATTGGCGATAAATGGTTGGTGGACAAGCGGTAAATGTGGATTCTTATCGCGCGTGTGCGAAACTTTCGTGTCTCATGCTGCAATGGTCCCATGCGGTCACAATGGTCAATGGTTCGAAAGGTTGTTATTTAAAAAGCCCATCTAGTATTATAAAAATGTTAAGAAATAAAATTATAAATATCCTTAACTGTTAGAACAAGCGATATATTTCAGTTTAACCTATAAGCGAAACGGTAAAAATTTTACAGTTCTGCTGATGAATTGTAACTGCTTTCACATCTGTTTTATTTAAGAAACGCATAACAGTGTGTATTTCGCAACGATAGGCATTATAATCATTTCAGGCATACGTACAAATAAACATGGAATTTGTGGATAGGCGATAGATGAACATTCTTAGCTCACATGCGCGAAATTTTTAGCGTCTCATCCTGCAATGGTCACATTTCTAAATGGCTGTTATTTATAAAGCCCCTCTAGTATTATAAAAATGTTAAGAAATAAAATTATAAATATCCTTAATTGTTAGAACAAGCGATATACTTCAGTTGAACCATTAAGCGAAACCATAAAACTTTACAGTTCTGCCCTATTGTATCATTAATGTCTAGAAAACAGTTAGAGTGTTACTTCTAAAACTCGCCATTTTATTTTCAAAAACATCATACATCACCGATAGAGACATCTTCATCGACACCATCTTCAGAATTCTGAAAGATAACTTACTACATTCTTTTAAAGTGCTTTCCCACCATCTTACCCCTTTGGTAAGTTATTGCTGAAATCAGCTCTAAAACAGTTGGAAGACCGAAGCGGCTGCCAAATATGAGTGATAGCTGCTTGAAGCTCTCCAGACTGGCAAATAACAGCTCGGCGACGCACAGGAGTGGAAGTAAGAACTTCTTTTCCACTTATTTTGAGTTTAGAAGTGCCTTGCGGAAGAAATTATTTTGAGTTAGAAAAATCTGTTTTCTTTTGTTGTAGTACTGTCTGTCACGTGTAGATTTCTCGTGATAAATGTGAATTTTGAGTAAGTCTTTTACGATACTGATTTGATTTCGAGATATCATTTTGAGCAATAAAGCCGTGCTATTCATATTCAGTTTCATCGTAATCACAAATGGCATTTAGTTTATGACTCTAAATATGCATAATCTCTGTAAGTGTGTGACTATATCTACTATATCTTTATGTTCATGAATCATTTACCTGAACATAAGCATTAAATATAAATCTTAACGTTATATTGCAATAAACGATAACGTAGCAAAAATCGTAAAATATCTGTTTTAATTTTTATTGGAATTAACTGTATTTCCCTTATGAATGGGTGATAAAATGTAAGTCAATAATCTTGATAATAAGTTTTTCACATTTAAGTGTCTTTAAGCATTTATTTCATTACTTATGCATTCACAATTAAATGTTAAATTTACTAATTGTTTGTTGTTATGATATTAAATAATTCACATTAGTAACAAAATATACTCGTATGGTAAGTGCTACTCATCTACAGAATGAATCTAAATGTAAATATTTGCTTCTCAATTAAATATAAATTACATATATTATTGACATATATTTTTTAATTGTATTACATATTGTCAATAAGGAAAGTGTATGTATAGTATTAAATGATAATAGGGAGTATGTTTAGTAAACACTAAATAAGAAAGCAAATAACAAATAGTGAAGAAATAATGATGCAAAATTAAATAAGATACTGAAACAATATTTAAAAATTCTAATCAAATTTGCTTTGCTCATGCATTATTCGCGTAAATTTATCATAGGCCAAAAAATAGATTGTTCCAATAGATCGAATGAAATAAGAGAAATATCTTCTATCAAAACAGTTAGCATGGCTTAAACTGTAATCGTATAATTGCTGTTTTAAGAAAATATCTTAAGAAGAAATACATAAATATGCGTTGGAAATGCTTCCGGTGACCAAGTACTGAATAATATATATATTCGTAAGACAGATTAGAATTGAATACTACATTAAAAAATATTTAAAATAATAATCGTACTCTTAATTTCACAATATTCTAATTATTGATCAAAAACGATGCGCAAATAAGTTTTTTGGGAGCAAATAACACGGTATTTATACATAACATAAATTAACACGATATTTATACATAACATAAAAAAGAATAACATTATTATATGTATTTGTATAAATTTCTTCGCAAAAATTTAACATAAATAAATTTTTATATAAAATCCAGAGTAAATATCTAACAACCCACGGATTGAAAAATGCAAATCGTAACTCTGTTTCCCTTATATATCCCACATAAAGAGGGATACCATAATATATATGTATACCATATTCCATAATACACTTCATCCAAACAATGATAATCTTATGCATAACCAAAATTGCAGTCAGTGGTATCATGACATTTTATTTCCGCTTGTTTACCCTTTTGATGAGGGGAACATCAAACTTGCATCATCTTGCAAGTGCATCACACCACTCGCATATTTCGAGAGAATATAACTGACTGTAATACAATAAAACAATGATAACCTTGTAGTTAGTATGCGATCCAATAACCTTTTCTGCTTAAACTCTTAAAAAACCCTTTTAAATGGGTTATTTTTTTTCATTGTTATAGTCACGCTTTGTTTCGTTTAAAATCTGTTTGGTTTCTCTCAAATGCTTATTTCAATCATTTTTTTTATTTTGTTGGATATTAAGAAAACACGGTTGAAAAACACACACACACACAAAACCATTAGCAACAGTGACTTTTTTTGTTGATTAATATTTCATGGTGTATGATGTTATAACTGTTTTTATGCACAAATGAATACTCAATAGAGCATTATTTTTCTCTTTTGTATATTGGAAAATGTTTGGTTTCATAGATGAATTCAAAATATATTTGTCCAATTTTTTTAATACGTTAAAAGGGTGTGAAATAATATGAGGAAAGTTTATCACAGATAAATAATTTTTATAAAGAAAATTTTAGGGAAAAAAAAATTGTAATTTATTTTAAAATGATCTCTCTTCTATGACAGCTTCTACAACTATCTTCTAATTTAAGCGTTCCATAAATAATATAAAATTTATAAATTATTAAAATATTTCAAGTTAAATTTTTAAAATAGATTAAAAATGATTAAGTAATTTTAAATATTTATAAATAGCCTCGAAAAATTCTACAATGTATTCGTATTTATTTGTCGTATTAAAGCAATGATTTCAATTAAAACACAATATTACTTTAACAATATAAGAATTTTATATATATAAAAATATATTAGAAATATATCTAAGAATATTATTATATATATAAGAATATATTAGAAATATAAGAATTTTTTTACTTAATTCATAAGACACACATTATTTCCAAATGTTCGCAATACCTTTTATTAATAATTCGTAAAAAATGTTGTTTTAAAAAACTTATAATTTTCAAAAGAAAAAGAAACATTGTGCTTCAGCATATAATTTAAAACTAACGTACGTAAAATTTCTTTTAATAGAGATAACATATTTCTTTATATTATCGCCATATTTTTAATACATAAAATATAAATCTCAATCATCAATTAACGAATCCTTGAATATTTTCTGAACCTCAACAAAATTTTATGGTTCAATTGAAAAAGGCAGATGCAGATAACAGAATGAAAAGAAAAATAAGGAAAAGGAGAAACTAACTGAAAAATAAAGAAAGGGAGAAACTAACTGAAAAAATAAGGAAAAGGAGAAAGTAACTGAAAAATAAGGAAGTATATAGTAGATCAGGACAACTGCTTCAAAACCGTCTCAAGGAAGCAAGACGATGCATTTTCACGATGCATGTTCCTTACATTTCCATTTCACTCTGATTAATGTACCTCCCTAAATCTTAGAGGCTGTAACATAGATCCATCTTAAAGTAGACAATACAATATTGGAAATATAGTATACATTTTATTGAACAGTTATAACTTGAAGAAATTTTATACATTTCAACAGATGTCTCAAACTTCCTACAGTTGGAAATAAAATTTCTTGATAGGTTTTTTGAAGAGTAAATGCATTTTTACAACTTAAAAAGCATGACTTGAAATTTTAAGGAAGTTGTGTCTATTTTTCAGCATTTTGAACACCCCAAGCAGAAATAAATTGCGATTGTAAAACGATATTTCGTGATATCTATTCGAATGGGTAGACAAACTTTGTTACTATTCGAATTTTGAGTATTTGCTTGTTTACAAAGATTTAAATTGCTTCATTATTTGAACCAGCATGATTTATACTCAATAAAATATTTGATTTATACTTACTTTGCTTTGATTAAAACTTAATGCTTGCTTTGATTTTGAAATGATTTTAATGCTTTTTGTTTTTATTAAAATTTCATTACACAAAACTTTATTTTAATTCTTGCTTTAAAACATAATATTAAGCAAGACTTAAAATAAGTTTTTTGTTTAAGGAAATTTTAATCAAAGCAAAGCATTAAAAATTAAGATATTTATAGATATTGACAAATTTGTCGTCAGTAATTTTCAATCGCTTCAATTTACATTTTTGTGTCATATTTTAAATTTATAGCGAAGTTGTTTTTTTTTTTTTTTTTTTCTTCTTTTTATTACAGTTTTCATTTAAATGTATTTTTATTTCGAAACTAGTGTGCTGAACATATTGAACCTCGAATTCAAAACTTACCCCTATGATATTTTTTTTGACAGAAGTTTTTTTGTTTTATTTTTTTCTAAACATCCTTATGTATTAAAAGAAACCAACTGCTTTTAAACCTTTGAGTAAGTTTTTAAATATTCATATAAACGATAATATATTTTACTTGCAAATTATTTATCACCTATTCAATATTATAAAAATGGATAAAAAACACAACGTATTTTTTTTCATTCAAAGATATATTTACAGTAATTACTATAATTCTGCAAAAAATTGCAACGATTTAATGATGTCTTGTCTTTTGTGCATATTTTTCAAAAATAATTTGCACATAATGTTGATCTGCGTAATGGTATTATCCATTACATTATGTAATGTATGTATGGTATATTGTTTTAGGGCCAACAAACCAAAGCAGTAACTCCCGAAATTTTAAAAATATTTATTTAGTAGATGGTTTAAAATATACAATAATACAAGTGTGAATTATCTTTACAAGCTTTTATATTATATTCAAATATTATCTGAAAGGATAAATAATTAGTAGAACCACAGCAAATGAATAATTCGTTTCGTAGAAGTCATCTTCTTATCCTATTATAGAACCACTTATATAGAAATTAGAAAATTAATTAATTATTATTAATTTAGAAATATATAATAAAAATAATTTTGTAAAAGAATGAATTTAAAAATAATTTTTGAATTGCAGGCATGAATTATTGAAAAGATCGTTGGATTTAAAACATATTTGTTTTACCTGAAAAATTTAGCTAAATAAAACACCATTAATTTTTGTATACTTCGGTTTAATAGCTCTTTCATAATGAGTAAAATAAACATTTAAATACTATGCAAATTAAATATATTAATATTTTAAAATTGATACAAAATTGCTTGTTTTTATATTTGGCATTAACCGACTTCAATAGAAGACATTATGAAATTCAATTTTATAGTTTATTTCTAACATTAGCAGTGAAATTAAAAAAAAAAATAATTTTTTTTTTAAAAAAAAAAAAAATTTAATTTAAAAGTTTTTTTTTTTTTTTAATTCAAAAAATATTTTGGGAATTTTTACTAATCTAATTAACCGTACTTTTCAAACATCAAACAGAAATTGCTAATACATAAAAAATTAAATAAATAAACTTAAATACCGAAGTAAATTTTCTCAATGTAGAAGTGCAACACAATGTTTCTCGTTGACTATGAATGTTAAAGAAATGAATCATTTCATCATTTAATTCTTAAAATATTTTAAACCTCCCACACTAATTAAACAATCTCTGATGCCACAGATTTTATCTGATATTTTTAAATGTTAAAGTGAACACCATAAAAAACAGCATAAAAACATGTTACAATTTAATACGTCTTTATCCATTTCAGCAAATTTTATCAAATATATAATGCTGGCACTGCTTTAATATTTACATTCAGTATATAAAAATATTTATCTTCTTACTCACTTGTTCGAAAACAATGTAAAAAATAAAAAGTGAACATCGAAAATTCGAAAAAATGTCGTTAAAATTCAGCATTTCTAAATTTAATCATTTTAAATAAGACTTATAAGCATTTAAAGTAAAAATGAACTGATTTAACGTTTTTCATTGCATCCCTATATATCTTGAAAAACAAATTTAAGTCTACATTTTCCTAAATTGAATTTTCTCCATTCCATCTTTATAAGGGTATGTATATTTAATGGAAAGATGAAATCGTCAAAGTAAAGAAGAAATCATTTCTCTTAAGTAAACTTTAAAAACCTCATTTTCTTGAAATTGTGTTTAGTTCCATATCATTTCTGCAAAAATAATTATTTAAAAGCGAAATTTTCTTGAAAAAAATGGAAGCGAAAAAAAACAAAACAAAACACAAATACTAAATTTATATTTCGCCAAATATCCAGAAGCGAATAGTGAGATCTTTTTGTTTCCCTGCTATTTTTAAGTCTAATTTAATTTGGAAAGAATATTACTCATCCAGAAATACTTTTAAATGACAAATAATGCGTACTTTTTCTCTTCCAGAAAATGCCTCTTTAATGATATTGTTTTCCCATTCTCAAAACTGGATTATGTGAATCAATTGAATTTGATTCGTTTTGAAATTAAGTGAAATTGTTACTGAAACCAGAAAACCTGATTACATTTCAAAGTTTCATAGAAATCTTTGAGAAGATTTAAAATTTCATTATTGAGAATAAATAGTTTAAAATCATTATGGCCGTGCACCTTAATATAACTTTTCGATTTGACGCCTGGAAAATCATATCAAAGCTATCACCGTTTAAATAAGATTGAACAAAAACTTCTGTTATAAATTAGCATTACATATATATCCGTATTTGCATCTTCAAAAATATGAAAGTATTTTAAAGGATATAAGAAAAGGATTTTCAAGTTTTGCAGTTTAAATTTTATTAAATACTTTTTGAAAACTAAATAGGAATATTTATTATTGATGAATAAATATAAGTTATAAGTTATAACTATTGAAATAAATTTTGAATGAACTAACTTATTAAAAAAGAAATAATATGCATTTTATATTTAAAAACCGTAAAAAATTAGAATCTTTTCAAAATTAAATAATTTTTATTGATACAATCATCATGTTTGGAAATCTTAAGAATTCATATACTTTTTTATTGAAATATGCAATTTATAAATATTACTTATAAAACGATACTAATTAATTTAATTAATATATAAAAATATATAAACAAAATACGGAATAGAATTTTTTTATTTAATAATCCTTAAAACGATTTGAAAAAGTACGTTTAAAAACATTAATAAATACATTATGATGTTCATATTTTTGCGCCAATTTTATTTCTACTAGAAATACTGAATTACCTTATCATTGAGGATTTATTTTTTTAAGATCCTAAACTCTCAAGTAAAGCAATTGTTTATACAGTTCAAATCCTGTAACATACATAAATATCATTGTTTATCAATATGATATCTATTGATGTGGTTGAAAATAGTTAAACATTTTTGTATAAACTTTTTATCATATGAAACATTGATTTATTTTATTACACTTTTAGATGTCTCACTTGATTACTTTAATGTGTTTCTGACTTCTTTCATTTTATATTTAATCATATGATTTAAAAATTTGGTTTATTTCATTATTTTATGTTCCCTATCACTTTATTTAAAATAGTTCAGCGTGGAAAAGCTGATTTAATTCTTAAATTGAATTTTAATCAGAGTGTAGTACAGGAGGCTTACTAAACAGCGTCATTATTAAGTACACACTTGGAACACATAATCCTAGGAGTGGTATTGGAGGATATTCGAAACATCTTTCCTGAGTTTTTAAATCAATACATGAACATTTCAACTAGTCCCTCTTTGTTTTTAGCACTGAATTTTTTCTGTTTGGCTAGGGTTGTTAGCTTTCCAACTAACTTAATGACTTTTCAACAATCTATATAAGCCGTATTTAATTTTCTAATTAAATTTTATCTAACAAGAAAATTTTTATGAGGTAAATAACTGCATTACATCTGTTTCAAAATCTATTTTATATAGAGTGCTAAAATTAATTCGATTAATTGAAATATCATTACAATGATGATTTTATAATTAATATTTTACCAATATTTCAAATACATGATATAAAAATACAAGATAGTACAAACTCTAATTTACAAGATGCCTGTAAATTTTTGCGGAAAAAAAAAAAAAAATGTACTACTAGAATATTTTGAAGTAAAAAATTGTTTATATAAAAGTTTATATGTTATAGAGCAGTAAACAATGAAAGCCTTTCTATTCTTCATTGGGCGTGCATAACTGAAATACATGATCACAGGCATATTAAAAAGAAGTAATAAATTAAATTATTTAAAAATATTTATTAGTCTATGAAAGCTTTTTCTAGATATGCATATTTTTAAGTAATATTATACTAATTTATTATATTTTTAAATAAAATAATAAATATCTCTATTTTAAATAAATAGTTTAAATAGCACATAAATCTATATTCATATAGCACATAAATCTATATTCATAATAAAAAATGCATGCGGATAAGGTATATAATAATAAAAAAAGCTGACAATTTTCTAAATAATCTAATTCATCATGAAAACTTCTGTATCATTGAATTTTAAACGTTATATGTTAAATTAATTTAAGAAAATGTTAATTTATTAAGCATATGTTGCATTATAAAAAATATTTTTAATTAATTTATCTCTGTTTTTATACACTACAAGAAAAACATGTTAAATTGTCTCATAGAAAATTTCTGGAAATTATACTACAGGACAATAATGTAATGTTTTACTCATACTTATTTTTAAAAAAATAATATAACTGCAGTCTGCCCCAGACACAGTGATTTAAAAATAAATGTATACTTCTTGTTTCTTTATTTTATAGATTGGCCTGATATTTGAAGCAGCATCAACTCGATAAAATGCACTTAAAAACTCCTAAATGACTTTTAATAGGAAAATCTTGGGCACACAATTAAAAAAGCATTCATTCTTGTTGCCTTAATCCAAAATAATCGAATATTTTACTTGTTGTATACAAAACATTATCAATATGCGATTTTAACTTGTGTATCACATGTAGAATCTATTAAAAATAATCTTGAATAAAAATAAAGGGCATGATGTTAAAAAATGTCGCTTTAAAGATCTATGTATACGAAAAAAATGCACGCAGAATAGCGTGATTAATAAAAATAATTAGAAATGTTTAATAATCTTATTATTTAGAGAAAAAAAAATTAAAGAATCGTTCTTAATAAAAAACATAGCATCTAGCTTTGTTTTTCTTTTGCTATAAAAATGTTTCCTTTTACAGCTATGTCAAGTTACTTTAAATGCACTTAACAAGTAATTGAATAAAGAAGATTTAAATTAAGTTTGAGAGCTTTGAATGACAAATAAACAAATTTTAAGGAAATTTAATTTTATTCGTTAACAATTTGATTTTTCATTTTTAACTGATACAGTAAGAAAAAAAAAACCTTAATCTACAATTTATATTTTTGATTAAATTGAATTATCTTTTAACAGTATGAATAAATAAGTTGAGTATTTGATATACAATTTGCATTTAAATTAATTATAATTAAATGAGAACTTAAAATATTATAAATGTTTCGAGGGTTGGAATCTCAAATTGTATAGTTATAAGGTCTTTCAAATCGTATAGTAATAAATGTTAAATGTTTCCTCTTATAATGCTAATGAATAAAGTTTTATTTGGTGTTTAAACAGGTAGAATTAATTTAATGTCTGAGAGGCATAATAATTAACTGATAAAATTTATATATTAAATGTATATTGTCAAAAAAATAATATCAGGAATTCAGTCTTCATATAATTCCATGATTGTATTATATTTGTTAAATGCTTATTTAAATTGTAAAGTTTGTTTATTAACTGTATTTACAATTATTATTAAAATTAACACTCTATTTTTTCATCTCATTTAATTGAAAATTTTCAAAGGTATTTAATTATAGACATATTTGCTACGATTTTAACAGCGATGGCTGTAAAATTTTGAGAATGTTTATTAAACAATATATTAATACTTCTTATAAATGTTTCATATAATGTAATAGAAAAATGGTGATTTCTTTATCAGTAATTATGCAGACTAAATTCTCTAATTTTCTTAAGCCTAACAAAAAATAAAGTGAATAGATATCTGCAGTTATACATAAAGATGACTTTTTTTTGTTGCAGGCAGTTAATTTTCAAAATTCATTGAAAACCAATCATGTCGTGTTAAGTTATGTATGAGATTTATTTTCCTATTTTGCTATATGCAAGCCGAGAAAGTTTTTCTAAAGCTAAATGACGAGGGCTGGCTTATATAACGGACCCTCTAATCTCGTCAAAAACGTAGTTACTTTTCCGTCCGCCAAATATAGAACGTTTTTATTTTTTATTTTTATTAAATAATTTTAAACGAAATAAGTTATCCGTTCCACGAAAATTTTGTCAAAACAAAAATTTTTTATTTAGAAAAAAATGTGTGTCCTTCTAATGGAAAAATACCAAAATATACCCCTCAAATAATAATAGGATACCATGGATAATTAGAACATTAAGATAATTTTTACATTTTAATGTTATATTTATCTTTTTTAACATACTTTTTAGTATTTTCGAAGTAACTTTTATTCATAAAGAAAAAAACAAATATATCTTCCTAAATCCGTGTCAGAATTCGAGTTTCCGAATCGTTTGCAAAATTCACGTTCACTCAGGGGAATGTCTGGATGCATATCATCATCATTTTCAATGTTTTCCGTACTAGAATATATGTCCTCTTTATACACAAAATCATACTAACTCGATATTTTTTTTATTCTTCTTACATACGGATTTTAAACTTAGGGTAAGCTTTTTTTGAAGGAAAAACTATACTCTCGTCTTACACATGGAACAGCTTATGTTCGGAAATCTATGTAATGCAGTTTTTACAGTTGTGGATTATTTTATATTTCAAAAATATATAAATAAATCATTATATATATATTTTTGTAAAGAAGTGTTCGTGTCAATAATATCATTAAAAGAAGTGTATTATATAATTAAAAAAAATACAAGATTTTTATTTAATATTTGAAAAGTTTTAGTGGAAAAATATACTTTCCCTCATTTAATACGTTAATATACATCCTTATTTAACCATATATATTTATATAAAAATAATAAATAAGTTACATTTTTAAAATATGTTTTCTTACTGACTTATTCTTGACAGTTTCTTTCAAATTCAACGTCTATTTTTGTACTATTATAACACTTATCTGTTGATAATAGGTTCACAGTGATACGGCAATTGCATAGATTTTACAGAAAATGTTTTGAAGTAACTAACACCATGTGGCTCTTATGAGAAAAATCTGAAAACTTCTCATAAATCAACTTATCTGTCAATGTGAAATGCTATCATTTGCTACATTATTAGGTATGCTGTCATGGAATAAGTCTCTTATTCATTTACATGTGCGCATTAATTTACACTGTACAACGAATGGAGCCTACTGAAATAGACTGCTTTTTTTTCTAAAACAACAAAAAGTGTATCTCGACTCAGTCCATTTATCAAAGTTGTGTCTTTTGCGTGAATGCCCATTCATGTTATAAAATTTTCATCGTGATCCATCTTTTTCTTTT
The DNA here is from genome assembly GCA_021605095.1 of Caerostris extrusa. Lineage (NCBI taxonomy): Eukaryota > Metazoa > Arthropoda > Arachnida > Araneae > Araneidae > Caerostris > Caerostris extrusa. The sequence continues at coordinate 68,976 of BPLR01013902.1, forward strand.
CATTTTTCATTTAAATAGTGACTCCATTTTATTCTTTAAATTTTATCCCTGCATGACATATAACATAGTTCTTTGTATGCAAGTCAAGATTTGAACTGTGCACCAAATGTTAGCTCGCAATCTGTTTTTAAGCGTATAATAAAATGTGCTTTTTGAAAAAAGTTCTATTGTTAAAAAAAAAAGTCTCGTGCGTTATCCTGATTCCAATCGGTCACTGTCAAAACGTATTCTTTTCGACTCATCTTTCAGTCCTTTTTTTTTTTTTTCATTTTCTGTGTGTACGTCTGTGAGAAACATAACCGAAATGCCCACGTTTTCATGACAGAAAGGAACAGAAAAGGGGGATCCAGGCTGAGGAGAGCAATGGAAATCTCACAGTGGGTGATCCAGTGACGCTTGGATGCTCTGGTGCCCAAAGAGAATGCTATTGAAATGGAATCGTCTCCCTCTCTGCGCTTTCCTCTTCCCTCACTGTCTTGTTATTTTGTCAGTGTTTTGTCAGGTCTTCTTTTATTTCTTCGAGTTGTATGGGATGCTGTCTGGGAGAGATGGATGTACTACTGTGCCCAAAAAGTAAGACCAATTTTTTTCAAAAACTCTTTATTTAATTTTCCAAATTTATTTCATCGCCTTCAACGTAATCTCCTCCGGACACAATGCACTTATGCAACTTTTTTATTACAATCCTCAATGTTTGCTAAAAAGTCATCGGCAGGGATGACCTTCGTTGGATCTCTTCAATCCACTAGAAACGGTGTCCACGGAGTGTTCTTTTGAGTTTAGGGAATAGCCAGAAGTCACATGGTGTGAATGCGGTGGAAGTGGAACGATATGGGTTTCATTTTAGGAGAAAAAGTCGCGAAGAATCAATTTGGGGTGAGCTGACGCATTCAATGTTTTCGGTGCCTATCGAGATTTGACGCTGACGTTTGAGGACCAAAATGGAATTGACCGACACTTTTGAAATTCCAATATCAGGCCGGATTTAGATGAAGTCTGTAATTATAAATCGACGGTTTGCAAGCCCCAAAAGTTTAATGTTTTGTACGTGAGCTTCTCGGTTGGGATTGATGGTCAACCAGAGGGCTCTCCGTCTTCAGCATGTTCTCTGCCTTCTTTGTACTGTTTAGAGCACTTCTAAACATTTCTTTCGTGGGATCACAGTGGGTGTTCCAGTGATGCTTGAATGCTCTGTTGCCCAAAGAGAATCCTATTGAAATGGAATCGTCTCTCTGTGCTTCCCTCTTTTGTCTTGTTATTTTAGGTCAGTGTTTTGTCAGGTTCTTTTTTTTCTTCTTCTATTTGTATGGGATGCTGTCTGGGATAGGATACATATTGGATAACTTATAGTTAGGGCCGGATTTAGATGAAAAGAGACCCTAGGGTTTTTCCCCCTTATGAGGCCCTCTCACCTCCCATTTTTAAGTTTGTAAATTACTTATTATGTTTGTTTATTATTCATGTGTGTAGAATTTATCCTTATTTTCGATTCAGTGTTTTAGTGTTTACTGTTTTAGAATAGTGTCATTCTAATTTTGCTAACAATTTGAATGTATGCTCCTCTTGATCTTGGGGCCCTAGGCTGAAGCCTAGTTAGCCTATAGGAGAATTCGGTCCTGCTTATAGTGTTTGCAGTACAAGGTTTTGTTTTTGCATCATAACAAAGTCATATATATTGGATAACTTATAGTATTTGCAATACAAACGTGATAACTTATAGTGTTGTTGTTTTTGTAGTGTTTGCAATACAAACGTGTTGTATTTACATCATAACAAAGTCATATATATATTGAATAAGTTATAGTATTTGTAAATATGTTTTTACATCTTAAGAAAGTCAATGTTGCACATCAGGCAATAAAAAAATAATTTTCTAAATTGTGTTCGTTTAATTTTTTATAAAAGTACAGCATGATTTTTTTTTCAAAGCATTTATTAAGTTAATAATAATGTATTATTAATTTAATTCTGTTGAAATTGAAATTCAAAGTAAATAATCAGTAATTCAGTTGAAATTGCAATTCAAAGTAAATAATCGAAATTCAGTTGAAATTGAAATTGTAAATAATCAGTAATTCTGTTGAAATTGAAATTCAAAGTAAATAATCAGTAATTCAGTTGGGTGAAATTCAAAGTAAATAATCAGTAATTCTGTTGAAATTGAAATTCAAAGTAAATAATCAGTAATTCAGTTGAAATTGAAATTCAAAGTAAATAATCAGTAATTCTGTTGAAATTGAAATTCAAAGTAAATAATCAGTAATTCTGTTGAAATTGAAATTCCAAAGTAAATAATCAGTAATTCAGTTGAAATTGAAATTCAAAGTAAATAATCACATGTTTGTAAAATAGTAAGAACATTATTAGATTCTGATGACGTGGCAACTAAAGATGCATGTAATACTTTGCATACTTTATAATGGTAAGACTATTACCGTTGCCAAATATCACAGACATACGACTTATATTTTTTACATTACGCAATAGACATCCATTATATTGGGATTGAAAATAATGCACATAAGGTCTATTACACGAATTAAAAAAAGGTCCCGAAAATGGAATTATTTGTTATAAATAAAATTATCAATTTTTATACTGTATAAAAAAATAGCTAACATGTACAATAGGTTAACTACATGGAAATTAGCTACATGTACATTTTCCCTACAAATTAAGCATACTTAGCTTTGGGAAATTACAAATATCTTTACTGTAAAAACGGTACTGTTTACAGAAGTTGAAAGACAAATTATGCAGAAATTGGGACAGAGAGATGTGTGCTTACTTTGATATAAAAATCAAAATTAACGTTCAGTTCTAAAAGTTACTGAAATCAATTTTGAAGAGTTGCTAAAAAAGAAGTGTTATATTTCGGTAATTTGAAAATTTAATTAACTTTTTTTTTGTTTTTTGTCTTGGAATTTTATGTTTCACATTATCGCAATTTAAACGCTTCTTTACTGACTTTTGGGATATGATCTTTGTTGCGTATTTCAGGAATATATAATTAAGTTAAAAAGAAGGAAATTTGTTATTTTTTTTTCAAGGCAATTCCTCTTCTGACAAATTTTCTGTCGAATCGCGAATTCATAGAACCCATTTTAATATATGACGTCATTGCAGTTTGGAACAAAAAGAACTCACTCATATTTTCCACCAATCAGGGGTCGAACCTTCCTAACTAGATATTTAACGTTGCCATAACAACATTGAAATTTTCTAATTAAATATCTTGTCGGTTGTGAAGGGATTTTTTTAAACTCAGAAAGACCTGATCGAGTTGTTCAAAAGTACCTCTAATTATCACTTTATCAATCGTATAAATATAACACATTTATTTAAATATAACGTACAAATAAGAATAAAAATAGTACATAAAAATAGCATAAATATAATTCAAATATTTTGTTTTAATAATTTCAAAAGTGTATAAGTAGGGTTAAATATTGTGGAATACATGCTAATTAAATTTTAACGTGACGGTTTATATTTTTTTAAATTTTAATTTATAAGTTTCGTTAATATTGCTTTTACAACTCAACTGATCCGCCAAATTTCCATTTTAATACCAGTTTTATTTAATAGAAGATTAATTAATTTTGAATAAGTATTTTAGTAAATAATAAAAGGTTAATTGTCGGAATTTCAGAAGCTCTGTAAATATACATTAATATAATATGATGGGCACATCACGGCAATTATTTTAATTAGATAGTTAAAATTATTTTTGATACAAACTATCGAAAAGATTAAGTATTCTTTTTAGTTTTATTATGAATTTATCCTTTAAATACATGAATAATTGTAACTTGCAACTCTTATTGACTATTTAAGATGTAAACTGTATTCCAAAATAAAATCAAATAGAAATTGTGTAGAATAATAGAGGAATTATGCAAATAAGCACTATCCATAAGCACTATCCAACTCTTATTGACTATTCAAGGTGTATTTAAAAATTAAAAACTTATAAAAAATCGTGTAAAAAAAAAAGGTAAGATATATTTTTAAAATTTCAATAAATATTTTAAGATAAAAATTTCACAAATGTAGTGTGCAGGTTGCGCAACCAGATTGTAATTGGGCGTAGTACGGTTGAGATACTTGAGGCACAGGTTGGAGAACTCGCAGCTTTATTGATGCACGCACAAAAATCACATACATACAGTTATAGAAATACTTTATTTAACCCATTTAAGGACATATAAATATAGATTCGCGGAATGATTTCACTTTAAAAATCCGGTACTCGTAGGTTGCGCGAAATATCCTCTCCGGTTAAGAGGCTCTAGGCCAACTCATACGCAGTTTGCGTTAAATATAGTTCTTCTTGGGGTGAGAGTCTATAAACTAAACATTTCTCAACACTAGCCGGGATTGCGCGGTATTTAATCTCGGATGCTCGAGGCCTACTGACAATGTACTCTCAAAGACACAGGGAGCGCTCTTGCTTGTGCGTAGGGGAAGCACGGTTACAAAACCGATATTTTGTCCGAATTATAGGTAACTCGTCGACCAGCATTGATTGTTGATAAATTTTCATCAACCTTTGAGTTTCTCTATAAATTTACAAAAAAAAAATAAAAATATCATAAAATATTTTTATAAATAATTGTGAATGTTAGGTGATGTTTTCGGCTCTAATATATTTTTCAAGAAATAATTCAAGAATATTCTGCATCCTATTTAACTGTATAATAAATCCGTTAAAATAAAAACTAGTGCTAACGCATTTAAAAAGGTCTAAAAGCTTTTATTTATCTTTAAACCGACTACAAACGCATTTCGATGTACCAGTATTTTACCAGTACAGAATTGAATTATTTATTGGCGCTGCAGAGACAATATTTATTTTGATCTTTCGAGAAAATTCTCTCGTTGCTGAAAGATGGATTGGATTTCTACTTTTAAGAATCGAAATCATTCGGTTTTACGATACCGAAAACCATATTGACATACATAAGTTATTCCATGAATTTTGTGAATCCACATCTGACTTAAATCTTTTACTTCTTCTGCACAAAAAAAAAGCAAAACAAAACCAGAAAGCCTAGCTGTGCATCTTTTGACATTCACGAATATTTCTGTATCCAATCTATTTTTATTTGCGGATATTTGCAAGGAAGTATTGAAAGTTATATTCAAATTTTATACTTTATTTTCTTGTGTGCACGCATATAAGTATAAATTTACGACTTTTATTCAGTATGATTTTCACTTTACTATACCACTTCCTGGCACTCGCTGGTAAATATTGAAAAATTCTCTTATTTGGCTTTCTACTCTTATTTCTAAATTTGAAAATATATTTTTTTAAATAATCATTTTAAAATGACAATTTTCATATTTATATGTGATCTTTAAATATATGTATATATATGAGAGACTATAAACTAACCATAACTATATGATTAGACGACGTAAACTATATGGGTGTTTTTCCTATTTTAATTTAGTTTCCAACATTGAAATACAGCGTGGGAGTTACTTAAAATTTTGTACGTCATGAATTCGTTATTTTTTTTCTTTTTAAAAAGGACAGCATTGACTCAAAATTCTATTCATTGACGAAAAAACGTGTTTTAGTGGCACAAAACTACTCAGACTACCACTACTGTTATACTACAGAACAGACTCTACCACTACTGTTATACTGCACCACAATATCGTGTCTAAAGCTGAGAGGGCCGGAATGACCGAGTGCTGGCGCTCGGTGCCATAGATTTCGCGCTCGAGTCCCCTGCTGTGCCATGGATTTTTGTAGTGTTTTGGAATTCACTTTAAGCCGTAGGTGCCGGTTTCATGTGACTGTAAGAGCGTCGCGCAGCCGAGTCAGTGTTCTACTTACGGGTTCTCCATCCCAAGAGAATATGCCCCCCCCTCCCCTCTTTTCCATTCAACCATGAGTTCATACGAGTTCATGGGCTTTGTCTAGATGACTGTCAAGTGGGTTAAGTAACAACAACATAACAAAGCTGAGATGCCACGCAATGAAGAAGGAGAGAAAGAAAAAAAGTATTAATTAAGTATGGAGAAAAGAAGAGGTGTTGAAAGTTGCAATAATTATCTAAATCTAGCAAGAAATAAATAATCTTGATGGCAAAAAGAAATTACGAGGGTGATTGTTGATTTAAAATTGTTTCGTTTTGTAAATACTAAAACTATGAAAACGTAAATAAGCTACAAATAACAATTGAAAATATAAATATTTGCTGAAAATAAAGTTAAATAACATTGAAACATACATTATATTGCTTATAAAGCAGTAAAACATGCATACATTTAATGTTCGTGTTTCCATTCTATGGCATGGCATGGTAGACAAACGCCCTACAGCAGTTTAATTTAAGACCCGGCGAATGGTATTAAAGCGAAATTTTTCTTTATATATGTCTGGGACATCAGCAATAAATTCATTTCAAAAAAAGGCCCAATTGTCGAAGAACAAGGTGCCATCAAGATTGTGCAGCTGATTCCCATAAAGTTGCATTTATTACATGAAAGGGATAAAAGGCTAATGACCGAGCGAAATTGACCTGAAGAGAAAAATAAGTATTTACGATGTATTTTTGGAATATCCTTAAAAAGACAAATATTTTCTAAACATAAAGTTTAATTATCATTTAAAAAAATAGACTTATTTAAAATTCTTGATCACATTATCATTAAGATAATTATGTCTCATTATTTTCTACTGTAAATACTCTTTTTAAAATGTACACTGAATGGTAATGAGATACATAGATTTAAATAAAATAATTATTTATTGTTATTTTGTACTTTAAAAATTTATTTTCAATCTTTTGATTGAAATATTCGTCACATTATTTTATATTTTCATAATAACATAACTATAATTTTTAACAAATATAAAAATAATATTTTTATGTTATATTAAAGTAAATAAATTAAAAAAAAAAAGTTTAATTGATTTTTATGGAATAAAAATATATTTCTAAAAAATACTTAAATTTCTTCTAAGAATATAGGTAAAAAAAAGATCAAACAAAAAGAATGTTGTATTTTAAATAACAGAAATATAAAAAACATATGCTCAAAATTAAATATTTATTTTCGGTCTTTTGATTGAAATATTCGTTACATTTTTTTATATTTTCATAACAACATAAATATATTTTTTTAACTGTTAGAACAAAAAATTTAATGTTTTTATTATAAGTGTTATATTAAAAAAAAACAAATTAAACATAAAAAAGATTAATTTGATTTTTGTCGGATAAAAGGTTTATTTCTAAAAATACATAAATTTCTTCAAAGAATATAGGTAAAAAAAGGATCAAACAAAAAAAGTGTGCATCCAAAACAATTAAAATATATGCTCAAAATTAAATATTTATATTCGGTCTTCTGATTAAAATATCCATGACATTATTTTATATTTTCGTAATAACATAACTATAATTTTTTAACTAATATATACAATTATGCTATATTAAAAGTAAATAAATTAAACGTTAAAAATTAATTTGATTTTTATCGACCAAAAAGTGTATTTCTAAAAATACATAAATTTCTTCTGTGACTATAGATAAAGAAAAAAAAAAAGAACATACAAAGAGGATGTTACAACATCCAAATAGTTAAAATATAAAAATAAATGCTCAAAATTAAAAATTAAAATGTTTATCCCAATCTGATTAATTTTAATTTTTGTGATTTTTCTAAAAAATTTTAATGTGAAATGTTATTTCAAAATAATAATTCGCAAAATTTCAAAATAATTCGAGAAATATATAATAATATATAATATAATTTCGTGAAATTTTAAAATAGTTTTTCCGTCTAGACTGTATATAAATGATGTATTAATTAAACAACAGTGAATTTAGTAAATTAAATTGATACATGTTTACTAATAAAAGTTCTTACATTTCTAGAATAACTATCCCTTAATTCTATGCCCTGTAGACAAAATGAATAAATGAATTTGATACATCATAATAATTATATTAACTCATCAATATTAACACATTTAATTAATTACTTTTCAACCATTTATTAAAATTCCGAATATTCTATTCGATCGAATAATTTAATTTCGCAAAATATGATGTTTTCAATAGAATAGAATAGAATTAATTGAATTTCGTTTAAATAATAAGTGAGTTTAGAATGCTTTGTTTATTGCTGCATGGATAAATTGAAATATTTTATTGGAAAACTTCTAGTTATAATGTGATATCGAATAACTCTGAGGCATAGACATTAATTTTTAATGTTACATAAAATATTAATAAGGGTACAAACGTTTTCAAAAGTCATTTAATTTAAAATCATTTTATTGTATTAATTAAGGATTATATATATATATATATATATATTTGAAGATAGTTGTGATTCATTTATAGTAAACATTGGATACTATTTATTTGAAACCAGTTTAATCTACTAATAAACAAGATAATGATAATCGAAAAAAAAATAGTTCTAAATATTCTTTTAAAATATTTATTTTCTTCAAAAAAAACTCATGTCCATAAATAGTTACTAAAATTATTATTTTTATTTTTTAAAAATAATATTGATAATTTTTTTCCTAAAGTTTCACTACTTACAACCAATGTTAAAATTCCAATGTTTAAGTGATGAAATTGCATATATAAATATTATTCTATTTAATAAAATAAAAATATATTTATAGATAGAAAATGAAAACAAATTGGTAAAAAGGCAATTTAATATAATTATTGCACATAAATCCTCTGAGTATTTGAATTATTTGTTTAATGAATAAAACTTTTGGATGATTAGATAACTAATTATTGCAATATTATACTTTTGGATAATAACTACACAGTGGATACTATTTTATGATAATCAGTTTTATTTACAAATGAACAGGATAACGATAATCTCAAAAAAAAAAGGATTCCAAATATTCTTTTAAAATACTTAATTTTCTCCAACAAAACTCGTGTTCATAAATTTTTACTAAAATATTATTATTATTATTATTTTTTATTTTTAAAAATAAATAGTGGTAATTTTTCCTAAAGTTCCACTGCTTACAACTAATGTTTAAATATTGCATGTATAGATTCTATTCTATTTTAAAAATAATATATATATATATATATATGTTTACAGAAAATAAATGAAAATATTGGTAAAAAAGATAATTTAATATAATTATTACACATAAATCCTCTGAGTATTCGAATTATTTGCTTAATTAATAAAACAATTAATATTATATGGATATAAATATCTTGTTCCCAATTAACAAGAAAATTGAAATTATTCCTCCATTTTGTTAATAATTATTTCATCTTTTACAGAATAATGTAATATACTTTTTAATTTATTTTGCCAGATATTTATAAAAAATAAATAAATGAAAGAACATCAACGTTTAATTTATGATAAAAAATTAGATAAGCCTGAATCATCAACTATCATGATTTTTTATGGCAAACTTTTAAATTTTATTGAAAACTTATATTAATTTAAAAAGATATTATTTATTTTGCATCAAAACATAATTTTACTAAAGCGCATTAAAACGAACGTTTCTTTGAATTAAAAAAGGAGTTTTTATTTTAATATAAGCATATATATATATATATATATTTTGTTTTAATATAATATTTAATATATAACGGCTAATATAATATTTAATATAATAATAATATATTCCAAGGTTAATATAAGCATGTTGCGTCGAGTTTTATGATATATATTATATTAAATCAGAATATTTTTTTAATTTAAGTAATAATGCTAAAACAATTAAATTTAAATAATTTTTAAAAACCGCTCCTTTTTTTTTTATTTATTTAAATATATCAAGAAATTATGTGTAATAATCTTTTTTATTTTATTAAGAGACAAAAATAAATTTTATAAAGTGCATTTGTTGTAGAAAAAAATTAATGTTAAATAAACTAATTAAAACAAACGAAATATCATATTTCTCAATGATATTGCTTAAACAATGCGTTTTTTAAAATATTTTTTCGCACTGGTTTACAATTTTTAAAAGATGTTAAGTTTGTAGATAAGGCTTATTTTTTGTTCTTTTATATTAACTGATGATTATGTTTTACATACAAAAATTTCCACATAAAAATCCATTTTTTCAGAAGTTTCAAATCGGTTAATTTAATTTTATTCTTTTAAATATATCCAGCGCATAGTTTCTCAAAATAGATATTACAATGAATTTACAAATGAATTACATTCACAAAGCTTTTCGTAAATGTAATTCAAGTGAGTAAAAAATAAGTATGCTTACTTATATTTTGTAAAAACAGACATTGCATTCTTTTTAGATTTCTACATTGTATATTTTTTTTTTATTCTTATTTGCACAAAGTGTGCTTACAATTAATAAAAGTGTCTCTTACAATTAATATTTTATGCTTGCATGGCTCTATGCTTAAATTAAACGTAAACTGGTCGAATAACTGGTCCGTAACTGGTCGAGTTCAAAGCTTTCAAGAGGTATAGCAATAATTGAAAAATAAATATCTCTCTTTATTAATGCTTTTATTTAAAACAACAGAAAAGTGACTGATGTATATGTACTAGCATATTTGGACCCATGAGATTTTATGGAAACTGAAGTTTATCTTATATTTTAGTTCAAATTACTGAAAGCTTGAACAAATAGAACAGAATATTCTAAAGAAAATAAAAAAATAAATATTTTAAACAATGGCATTTATCTTCTCGGAGATTGTTGTCTCGGAAACTTTTTGACAAAATTGTCATTGTCAAAAGTTTAAATAATTTATTACTGCAAGCGCAACTCAAGTTTTAGATATACAACAGTCTTGGTAAGTTATTTAACTAATAGTTTTGCTTAGTTTAAATAATCTTAAAGGCTTAGTTTAAAGGCTTAAAGAAGTTTTGCTTAGTTTAAATAGTCATAGAATTGTATGAATTGAAAGAAATTTAAGCACACTAAATATTGCTGATCTTTACAATCTAATTTTCTAAAGCTGTAAATGAAAGTTCATGTTGAAGTATTAACTTAAAAAGGTAATAAACTTTTGAACTAAAACATATGCTACCAGAAAATTTTGATTTTGCAAAAAATGTAATGGAATCAAATATGTTTGTGTATGTACATATTCATCAGTCACTGTTTAGCTGTGTGAAAAAAGCTTAAAAATGGAACTATTTATTTTTCATTCAATACTATACCAGTTAAACCTTTTAACTCGATCAATTTACAATTATTTACAACAAAAATCTATGTTAGTATAAAATATTATATATGATATTTATTATAAAGGATGTCATAAAATTCATTCAAGAAGTGGTTTTATTTTTATAAATTTTTTTTAAAATAATGTGTGTGCCTCGAAAATTATTTAAATTTTTCAATATTCAAATCATAAATCAACTAAGAGGAATCAAGTACGGAACTTTGACGGTATAAAAAATATTAAGATATCAACCCAATTTTATTGAATTTTTTTTTCCTCTTCATAAATAAGAATAAAACACCTTATTCTTAAGTAATCTAAAGAAATGCAATTATTTACCTTTTACTTCTAAATGTGAAAAGTAGATGAATGGATTTTAGAAACAGAATCACAATTTATCTGAATGGTTTATGCCGAGAAAAGAAGATATTTATTATTAGAATTTTCTAAGCTAAAAATCATCATTCCGGTGCTTGAAAACATAAGACATAGATATTTCAAAATATACAAATGTTACAACTCAATATGATAAAGAAGAATAATTGAATAACAATAGTTAGAGGGAATTATGAGGAATATAGAGGTGAAAAGAATTTATGAATCTTGAATTAGTTGTTACAAAAAAAAAAAATATATTTCGTCTTAATTTGAATAAGTTCAGCTTATGAAAAGGCTTTTGTCTTTTTAATTACAAATTATTTGGTAGAAAAAAAAGTATTCAATGCAAATTAATTTTGGAAATTACACATAATAATCTGTGTTTTATTATAGGAACAAGTACAAAAAGATTAAACAAGATTATATAAAGTCTAGTTTAGGAATTCACGTGTGTTCAACTTAAATCGAGTTATAAATAAAGATTATTTGTGGATTTCAAAAAATTATTCAGTTTAGTTATTGCAATGGCATTGTCATCTATCAGATTGTTGAAGAAATATTATTAAAAAGATGATTTAAAAAATAATTCTGACATGAATATTTGAAAACATTGCCCAATATATTTCAATATTATATATTAGTAAATTTGGCCTATTCTTGGACTATAAGCCCAGCTCTGTTCTAACACGTCCAAAATGCATTTAATAAGATAAATATGTCTGAATAAATATGTTGTATAAATGAAACAATGACAATTAACAAAAAAAACATTTCAATTGTTTAGTATTAAGAAAATCTTTAAGAACATCGATTTTCAAATAAATTCCAAATTATCGTCAAACGTATTAAAATTTTGTGTTATAATAAACCAATTAAATCCAAGCATTTAATATTTTTATTGGACAGCTAAAATATAGTTTTAAAATTAACTATTAAATGAGAATAAAATATATTTATTTTTATCTTATTATATAGAATTTATTTAAATATCGATCGAATGTAATTTTAGCGCACTTATAAAACAAATACACGATTAAATATTTAATTTTAGGATTGATTAAAAGATATTACCACTTTCTATCACGCAAAGGTTTTTTAAACCATAACTTTTATAAGACCCATTTACGACTGCTGTCATTTTACAAATTCTGCTGTTTACAATTTCAGGTAATAATTTCTGTTCTTCCAATTCTGTTCCTTGTTTAGCGAAACCAAAGCAGTCCATATGATACTCATTCAAAAGACTAGACAAGTTTATTCTAAATTCAGTTCCTGGAAAGTATGGATCCATAGGTTCAAAGGAGGAATAATGCTAATGCAGAGTCCATCCAACTCAGCATTAAAGCAAAGAAGGGAGGTATTCAAATATATTCCATGTCGTTACCTACTGCTCCAAAGAGCTCTGCTATCACAATTCGCAAGGAAAGCTATTCCTGGCTTTAGATGGAAGAATCTCTTTTAACTTGAGTTCCTTGAGACCAATGAATATTTTACGGACGTCCAAGTATTGAATAAGAGTTGGCTGCATTGATGAAAACGCTTCGAAATGTTTGGTGGTGTAGAGAAAATTTTGCAAGAAGTATATTTTCATCCATTTAATAAGATGTTGAAGATAGTTTGTTTGAATTTTCTGTAGTTGTGAAGGACTCTATTAAAAGGGGGCCATGTTGGTTACAACATTGAGAGTGAAGTTTACATATTCAACTGATGTCATTGTACGTGAAAAGTCTCTCTGTATTATGGAAAATTATTCAGTACCAGTATATGTGCGTGATATCTAGTTGCAATTGTTTATAAAAACTTAAAATGTATTATATGTTAATAATAATAAATCCTTTTGTAGTTTTTTAATACTTAATTCATACCGTTATGATTGCATTTGATCTAATAATACTTCTATTTCCTTGAAAAAGGTACATTGTGTCCTACATAGTTCTAACTAGATAAAGGATATGAATACTGTTGGATTTGATAGTATTGTAATGTTATATTGTATAGTTGGGAAGGACTCTTAAAGGAGGGCCGTGTTAGTTGTAACGTTGAATAAACATTTAGAATGATGTTTATATATTCAACTGATAACATTGTACGTGAAAAGTCTCTCTGTATTATGAAAAATTATTCAGTACCAGTATATACGCGTGATATGTAGTTGTAATTGTTTATAAAAACTTAAAAGTTATATGCGTCAATAATAATAAATTCTGCAATTATTAATACTTAATTTATACATTACATGTTGCATTTGATATAATAATGCTTTTATTCCCTTGGAAAAAAATTGTATTATGTCCTGTGCAGTTCTAACTATAAATAAATTGCAAAATGGATATTATTGTAATGTTAAAAAACTAAAAGTTAAAAGATGTTAACAATAGGTTTGAATGACATAATGTTATTATTTTGAATGTTTTTATATTTTTAAGATTCATTTTCTTAAGACAGTAATCATGGTATTTCAGTCATAAATATAGTTCTAAAATATTAGTAGTTTTGCAAACACTCGTCACTACATCAAGATGAAATTGAATAAATTACAATATACTCATTTCAATTATTATTGATGCAAATTCTTACACATGTAATCTTTCAATTTGATTATGATTCTTAATTTAAAGCTCATTAGGCATCCTTTCTAAATATCAGCCTCGCCTGGGCATTCCCCCCCATGCAGATTTATCTTTCTTGTCCTTGATGTAGACATGGTATCTTTCAGTTTGGAATCTTTTGTTGACTTTCCCGCTTAAAAGACATTTTCTCCTTCAAGACCAGCAATGCTGGGTTTTTCTTAATGATTTTATTTTGAGGTGCAGGTGCATTAATTAGTGTAATTGACTTTGAGTTTGTGTTCCCAATCTAGAAGAACCAACTCTCTACAGAACATGGGATGACCAATTGTGATCTATACGAATGCTTTAAATGACCAATTGAATCCGCAGAAAATAATGTTCTTTCATTTGGATGGAAAAAAAGGGGTGAAAAAGTATCACGTGGCATCCTTGAAAATATTTGTTCAAATTTGAAATGTTAATATGCAGGGAAGTATAGCATTCGCCCCAAAATCGCTACATATTGAGTAACGTTAAATCTGCTACATATTTATTGTTTCAGAATTCGAGTAATGCGGCTTGAATGGCCGATTGTCTAGCACTCTGGTGCTCGATACCACAGGTTCCGTTTTCTAGTCACGGCGGTGCTATGGATGTTTGTAGTGGTTCGGAATCCCCTTTAAACCGTGGGTCCCGGTCTAACAGGATCGTAAGAATTGTGGGGGGCCTTGTTACTTCGCGTCCTGGGCTTATCTTTAAGCTGCATACAACTCCTGGGTAGCGCTACGTGAGTAACGTCGACGCAGCGCTTGTCTTAATGCATCGAAGACAAGTGTCTAAGTGTTTGTCAGCTGCATTAGAACAAAAAAATCGAGTAATTCTATTTGAAATTGCTGACAATTCGGAAACATCAACAGAATTTTACCTAAAGCATTCAATATATTTACACAATTTCACTTTTTTTCAAATGTTATTTAAGTTTACCTGGAATATATTTATGTTTAGTCTGTACATTCCTTAAACATTATTCTTCGCGTTTCTTAATTTTAATTTTTTGTTGCGAGTGGAAAAATCTCCCATTCCTACTTTTTCCGAAGAATTCCCAGTGGCGCATCTTTTGTATTTGGGAGGCTTAAACTTCTACTACTACGCCTACGTAATAATAGTAGAAACTACTCACTCGCAGGGCGTAAGTTTTGGAGGTAATTTTAATATCGAAATTGTGAGAAGGAGTCTCAGGTCCCATCGCAAGTAAATTGCTTTTCTTATTTATTTCTCGGATATCCGAAGAATGCGTGCTTTTTATTAGCGTCTCTGCTTTTCTAGATTGGGTAGAAAATGGGAGATTTCGAAAAATATTCGCTTTTTCCCCATTTTCCTCGGCATATTTATCCGATGTTTATTTGCATATTGTGCACTCATTTCGATTTATGAAGATTATAAATTGCAACAGACGGAATTTATTTCTTGAATGCTTCAAACAGTTACAATTATGGTTTCTTTTTACAAAACATTACTACTGTGCTTAAAAAGTAAGACCAGTTATTTTTTTTTTCAAAACCTCTTTATTTATTCTTCCAAATTTATTTCATCGCCTTCAATGTAATCCCCTCCGGACACAATGCACTTATACAAACTTTTTCTAATCCTCAATTCATGCTAAAAATACTCAGCAAGGACGACCTTCAAAGCGTGCGGCGATTCACGTTGAATCTCTTCAATCGACACAAAACGGTGTCTCCGGGTGGTTTTGAGTTTAGTCACACGGTGAGTACGGTGGTTGTGGAACGATATGGATTTCATTTTTGGGGAAGAATCAATGCGGTATGCGCATGCATTATATGTTTAAAACGTCAAATATTTAAAAATATGAATATAATTTCTGTAGGTTAAGATATACATAATGATCATGATTTTGAACACCAGACAAATTAACCTAAGTCACTTGTAATTGAAACAACACATAATACAGCAAATTCAACATTACCCAGGTAATTTTGAATAAGAATCATCACAGGTTGTAACATCTGCGGGAGTTCGCATTTTCCTTTATACGTGGCCATTAGAATTACATTCCAACATACATATATCTTATGAACATAGACAGCATAGTATTGATTGATGAAATTTAAATTCGAGTAACATCGTTTTACAAGCACAACGCTCTATTCCCAGGCTCACTAATAAGCTATTTAATAATGATTATAATACCTCATAAATGAGTTCCTGTTGTCCATAGGGTGGTTTAGAGTTTATAAAAAAAATCTAACGGAAATATTTCAATACTAAAGTTGTAATACGACGACTGCTTGTAATGTAACGTCAATAAAATATATTTCTTTATAATTTATGGTAAATCTGTTGTTTGTTTATTTTAATCTATTCCCATGGACATTTGGCTAGAGATATGGCCTTTGGCACGACAAGCTTCAACTTCGAATCCTGGAGGTGGCATCGATGATTGTTAGTGGTTCTGAATCCACGTTAAACTGTAGGTACTGGTCTAATTAGCCCAAAGTATGCACAAAATTACAGTAGAGTGACAAACCAAACTAATCAATCTATTTCCCTGGTCATGTGGCTAGAGATCTGTCCTTTGGTACGACAAGCTTCAACTTCGAATCCTGGAGGTGGCATCGATGTTTGTTAGTGGTTCTGAATCCACGTTAAAACTGTAGGTACTGGTCTAATTAGCCCAAAGTATGCACAAAATTACAGTTGAGTGACAAACCAAACTAATCAATCTATTTCCCTGGTCATGTGGCTAGAGCTCTGTCCTTTGGTACGACAAGCTTCAACTTCGAATCCTGGAGGTGGCATCAATGTTTGTTAGTGGTTCTGAATCCACGTTAAACTGTAGGTACTGGTCTAATTAGCCCAAAGTATGCACAAAATTACAGTAGAGTGACAAACCAAACTAATCAATCTATTTCCCTGGTCATTTGGCTAGAGATCTGTCCTTTGGTACGACAAGCTTCAACTTCGAATCCTGGAGGTGGCATCGATGTTTGTTAGTGGTTCTGAATATCCACGTTAAACTGTAGGTACTGGTCTAATTAGCCCAAAGTATGCACAAAATGACAGTAGAGTGACAAACCAAACCAATCAATCTATTCCCTGGTCATTTGGCTAGAGATCTGTCCTTTGGTACGACAAGCTTCAACTTCGAATCCTGGAGGTGGCATCGATGTTTGTTAGTGGTTCTGAATATCCACGTTAAACTGTAGGTACTGGTCTAATTAGCCCAAAGTATGCACAAAATGACAGTAGAGTGACAAATCAAACCAATCAATCTATTCCCATGGTCATTTGGCTAGAGATCTGGCCTTTGGTACGACAAGCTTCAACTTCGAATCCTGGAGGTGGCATCGATGTTTGTTAGTGGTTCTGAATCCACGTTAAACTGTAGGTACTGGTCTAATTAGCCCAAAGTATGCACAAAATGACAGTAGAGTGACAAACCAAACTAATCAATCTATTCCCTGGTCATTTGGCTAGAGATCTGTCCTTTGGAACGACAAGCTTCAACTTCGAATCCTGGAGGTGGCATCGATGTTTGTTAGTGGTTCTGAATCCACGTTAAACTGTAGGTACTGGTCTAATTAGCCCAAAGTATGCACAAAATGACAGTAGAGTGACAAATCAAACCAATCAATCTATTCCCATGGTCATTTGGCTAGAGATCTGTCCTTTGGTACGACAAGCTTCAACTTCGAATCCTGGAGGTGGCATCGATGTTTGTTAGTGGTTCTGAATCCACGTTAAACTGTAGGTACTGGTCTAATTAGCCCAAAGTATGCACAAAATTACAGTAGAGTGACAAACCAAACTAATCAATCTATTTCCCTGGTCATTTGGCTAGAGATCTGTCCTTTGGTACGACAAGCTTCAACTTCGAATCCTGGAGGTGGCATCGATGTTTGTTAGTGGTTCTGAATCCACGTTAAACTGTAGGTACTGGTCTAATTAGCCCAAAGTATGCACAAAATGATAGTAGAGTGACAAATCAAACCAATCAATCTATTCCCATGGTCATTTGTCTAGAGATCTGGCCTTTGGTACGACAAGCTTCAACTTCGAATCCTGGGGGTGGCATCGATGTTTGTTAGTGGTTCTGAATCCACGTTAAACTGTAGGTACTGGTCTAATTAGCCCAAAGTATGCACAAAATGATAGTAGAGTGACAAATCAAACCAATCAATCTATTCCCATGGTCATTTGGCTAGAGATCTGGCCTTTGGTACGACAAGCTTCAACTTCGAATCCTGGAGGTGGCATCGATGTTTGTTAGTGGTTCTGAATATCCACGTTAAACTGTAGGTACTGGTCTAATTAGCCCAAAGTATGCACAAAATGACAGTAGAGTGACAAATCAAACCAATCAATCTATTCCCATGGTCATTTGGCTAGAGATCTGGCCTTTGGTACGACAAGCTTCAACTTCGAATCCTGGAGGTGGCATCGATGTTTGTTAGTGGTTCTGAAATCCACGTTAAACTGTAGGTACTGGTCTAATTAGCCCAAAGTATGCACAAAAATGACAGTAGAGTGACAAATCAAACCAATCAATCTATTCCCATGGTCATTTGGCTAGAGATCTGGCCTTTGGTACGACAAGCTTCAACTTCGAATCCTGGGGTGGCATCGATGTTTGTTAGTGGTTCTGAATATCCACGTTAAACTGTAGGTACTGGTCTAATTAGCCCAAAGTATGCACAAAATGATAGTAGAGTGACAAATCAAACCAATCAATCTATTCCCATGGTCATTTGTCTAGAGATCTGGCCTTTGATACGACAAGCTTCAACTTCGAATCCTGGAGGTGGCATCGATGTTTGTTAGTGGTTCTGAATATCCACGTTAAACTGTAGGTACTGGTCTAATTAGCCCAAAGTATGCACAAAAATTACAGTAGACAAACCAAACTAATCAATCTACAGTAGAGTGACAAATCAAACCAATCAATCTATTCCCATGGTCATTTGGCTAGAGATCTGGCCTTTGTACGACAAGCTTCAACTTCGAATCCTGGAGGTGGCATCGATGTTTGTTAGTGGTTCTGAATATCCACGTTAAACTGTAGGTACTGGTCTAATTAGCCCAAAGTATGCACAAAAATGACAGTAGAGTGACAAATCAAACCAATCAATCTATTCCCATGGTCATTTGTCTAGAGATCTGGCCTTTGGTACGACAAGCTTCAACTTCGAATCCTGGGGGGTGGCATCGATGTTTGTTAGTGGTTCTGAATCCACGTTAAACTGTAGGTACTGGTCTAATTAGCCCAAAGTATGCACAAAATGATAGTAGAGTGACAAATCAAACCAATCAATCTATTCCCATGGTCATTTGTCTAGAGATCTGGCCTTTGATACGACAAGCTTCAACTTCGAATCCTGGGGTGGCATCGATGTTTGTTAGTGGTTCTGAATCCACGTTAAACTGTAGGTACTGGTCTAATTAGCCCAAAGTATGCACAAAATGACAGTAGAGTGACAAATCAAACCAATCAATCTATTCCCATGGTCATTTGAATCTAGAATCTGGCCTTTGGTACGACAAGCTTCAACTTCGAATCCTGGGGGGTGGCATCGATGTTTGTTAGTGGTTCTGAATCCACGTTAAACTGTAAGTCCTGGTCTAATTAACTCAATCCGGCCATCAATAATCATCAATCCGCCCGAGACAGCGAATAGCTTATTTTTTATTTTGTATTATTTTTTTAAACAATATTATGTCTTTTTGTCAAACTGGGCTTTATTTACTTGCTAGGTAAAGCTTAATGATAAGCATAATACACAGAAAATTTAACTTAAGCATAACAACTAAAATAATTGAAATGAATCCCACTAACATTATACACTAGTGAACATCCCTCGGTTACCCACGGTAGTTATGTTGGGGTAAAGAGTATCGCATATGTATGTATATCGATGTTTGGAATGCATATATCCTGAATCAAACATAAACTTGCTCGCTCAGACTGCGTACTGGCGACTAGTCTAGAAATTATAGATAATAGCAAAAAATTTAAACTGTTTGGCCCTTGGTACTTACTGGAGTAAACAGTATGGCCCTAAGGCTGGAAAGATTAGAGACCCTTGCTATATAGCATATCCAATAATTTTGATAGATTTCAGTCATCTTTTCGTAATCCTTTCACTAATCCTTTCCTAATCCTTTTCCTTATAAAAGTTTCTTCGTGTCAATCCTGGCTCACTGATTTGCCCACAGCTAATCAATCTTCAAAAACGGTGTTATCAAATAATGCAATTAGTATTTCTTTAAATTCTAATTTGTTTTTTTTTTAATTATGAGGAAAAGGTGTTTTTTTCAATATATGGAATGTATTCATATCTCTGCAAACGTATGGGAAAATATTAATTTCATTACAATAAACGACTTTATTAGAAGTTTGGTGTCAGCATCAATTTGCTCGAGCTGGTCGACATAAAGTTTGTTAAGTTTTTGTTCTGGTTTGTGAACGCAAGGAACTTTTTCGGAGAAGAGCTTTTATGTTAAGATCCTCCCGTATATATATATATATATATATATATATATATATATATATATATATATATATATATATATATATATATATATATATATATATATATATATATATATATATGTATATATATATATATATATATATATATATATATGTATATAAATATATATATATACATATCTATATATCTATCTCTCTCTCTCTCTCTCTCTATATATATATATATATATATATATATTTACGCTGATATTTCATATTTATTTAATATTTTTATATTAACGATATTTAGAATTATTAAAAATGTTTTATACATTTCAGATTATATCTCTACTGCATTACGATAACATTACGAAAGGAATGACAGAAACTCCAAAATATGGATATCCATTAATTTGTATTACGGTAAGAATTTGATTTATTTATAAATCAATGATTTATTTAATATATTATTGGTTTAAGCTTATAATAGTAGCAAATTTTTCTTCATATAGCCACGTGACACCAATTATCAGATTATGCTGCTACTAGTCCTTTATGTAGAAAATCAGGTATAAATTCCTCAATCTTAACTTATTCTTGGGAAATTGCGATGCCATTAGGTGAAGAGATTATATCACATTTACACATTTATCACATTTATTATCACATATACACTCAAGAGCCAAAACATTATGACCACCCCTACATTTTGCAATGAGCTCGCCTGGATGACGTGGAAGGCACGTGATCAGGTGGAAGTGGTATTTAACTGCTGCTGGTGAGTCTGAAGTCACTTTCTTCTGTGTGTGATGGAAAAGGCTGAGGATCTAAGCGACTTTGACAGAGGGCAGATTGTAATGGCTTCGAAGGCTCGGAACAAGTATTTCCGAAACTGCACGACTCGTGGGTTGTTCGCGATCTACAGTTGTTAGTACTTATGCAAAGTGGATGAATGACGGTGAAACCAGCAGTAGACGACATGGTGTTGGACGTCCACACGCTATCAAAGAAAAGGTCGTCGGAGACTGTCTCTGCATGGTGAAGCAAAACCGGTGCCAGACAGTGACTCAGCTGACAGCCCAATACAATGCAGGTCCAAGTAGAATAGTATCGGAGCACACTGTTCCGATATGGGGCTACGCAGCAAACGTCCCACTCGTGTGCCTTTGCTGACCAAGCGTCATCGCCAACTGCGCCTGCGCTGGGCCCGGAACATCGTGACTGGTCCATGGATCAGTGGGTGAGAGTTGCTTGGTCAGATGAATCACGGTTTGTCATTCATTACGCCGATAGTCGTGTCAGGATACGCCGTCTTCCAGGCGAACAGTTGCTCCCTCAATGTACAGTAGGTCATACACAGGGCGGTGGTGGCGGTATTATGCTTTGGGGGACGTTCTCTTGGGCGTCTCTGGGACCCGTGGTTGTGGTAGAGCAGATCATGAATTCTGCAGTGTACCTGAACATCATTGCGGACCAGTTGCACCCTTACATGGCCTCTGTTTTCCAGCTAGAAATGGAATGTTCCAACAGGACAACGCCCCTTGTCACAAGGCTGAAATTGTGTTGGAGTGGTTCGAGGAACATGATGCTGAAGTTCAGTTAATGTCCTGGCTGTCTTACTCACCGGTTCTCAATCCGATAGAACACATTTGGGATGTCCTGAGACGGCAGCTCAGAGTTCAAAGACCACCAATTCGCAATATCTCGGATTTGCGTGACCGTTGCTTAAACATCTGATACAATCTGTTTCCCGGCCATCTACCAAGGACTTGTGGCATCCATGCCAAGGCGGGTTGAAGCTGTGTTGCGAGCCAAAAGTGGGCCAACTCGTTATTGACAGGTGGTCATAATGTTTTGTCTCTTGAGTGTATATCACATCACATTTACAGTTTATTATTATCACATTTACAGTTTTTCTTATTTACGTTGGTGAACACACTACTAATAACGTTTTCAACTCTACCTATCGAGTGCTTCTTTCACAGGCAAACAACGGAATTCAGTGAACGAACAAACATTTTTATGTCTTTAACTGTGTTGCCATGCGACTAAAAATGAAGTAGACAGATGATGTAGTATAATTTTTTGAGCGAAATATTATGTATTTGTGGAAAGGGGACTTACAGCACTTTCAAAGTAATTATATCTGTAATTTTATTAATTAATTAAATTTATATTGATAAAATAAAAATATTGACGGATTTTTCTGGGAACTGTTTATAGATAAAAAGCTCATAGCAGATTGCATTCATTATTATCGTTAACTAACTTTTTGTCGAAAATGGACTTACACCACTTTAAAAAATGGTTCAGTTATTAATTACTCAAGAAACAAGGAAGTAGTTTTTAACTAGTCAGTATAGCCGGTAAAGAATCACAGTTTGTATTCTATAGATTCTAATCCTGCCTATAGATGTTAAACTTAAATATTACTGATCATAAACTTCAAAATTATTAATTAGATTTCAAATTTATGTGTCTGAAAAACAAATTGCCACTATTTTAGCAACAACGTTTTAATAAGTTTAATTTTTAGAAGTTAAATAACAATAAAAAATGTTTTATTTATTTCTGTAACTATCAATGGTTAGAAAAGAAATAAATGAGTTTTTATATTTATTGGCATGTATATTGTTCTATTTTAATTATAAATATAACATGTACATCATTGTCGTATAGGCATTAATAATTCATACCAATTGTTTTTTTTTTTTTTTAATTTGATCCTTATAGAAGTACACATAATCATAACCAAAATCAATAAGGTTTTCTGATAAAAAAAAATTATTATTCCCATACGCATACACTGACATATAATGTGCAAAATAATAATAGAATATTTGATGAAATATTCTAACGTAATTCAAAGTGATCTTCCTGCATAAATCAAAAGCAAAATCAGTTAAAAGCATAGAAATTTCTCTTTGTAATTCAACGAAAGTTCTTATCAACTTTTATTATAAAGTTTTTTTTTTATTTTATTTTAAGCAACATTTTTAAACATTTTTTAGCATCATTTAGTTCTTATTTTTTGAGTAGTTTTTATCTAATTCTAGAAAAAAAACGATACAGAAAATAACAACTAAATGATGGAAAAGGAATCGCATTTGCCGATTAAAACGCTATTGACCTGAAAATTCTGAACCTGGAAATAGCCACGATAAATTCGTAAGTCAGAAATAATTCCATTGCATTCAGTGAAGTATGAAGTAAATTCGACGTTGAATATGCAGCATATAAATTATCCTAGTTGTGAAGAAACTGAGTTAAAAGTGTTCTTTCTATATTTAGAACATATAATGAAATGTTTCTTCAAATTTTTCAAGGTATTCTTTTCTAAAGCTAACAACTGTTTCTCATTTAACGGAGATCCTTATAGAAGCACAAGTAATCATAAACAGAACAAATAAGGTTTTCAGATGAAAAAAATATTAATTCCCTACGCGTACACTGACATATTATGTGCATTTCTAGTTTCTGACACAATTTTAGCTCTAAATTATTTTGAGAAATTTGACATTGAAAAAAAAATCCACAGAAAACTCCCATTTTCTATAACCATTGCAAAACATCCATACAAACAAAACCGATATTTCACAAGATACTTTTGCTGTTATTTTGCACTTACAATAATAATAATAATAAAATGAACTCCGGTTACTTAAGCTTTCTCGCAGGCAATTTTCAGACAAATAATCCAAAAGTAAAAAACAACTCACCAAACTTCCATTAGCAACAACGGAAACATAAATATTAATAACTAAAAACCCGGTTTCGCATTGAGGA
Source organism: Caerostris extrusa (assembly GCA_021605095.1). Classification (NCBI taxonomy): domain Eukaryota; kingdom Metazoa; phylum Arthropoda; class Arachnida; order Araneae; family Araneidae; genus Caerostris; species Caerostris extrusa. Next base: position 93,356 of record BPLR01013902.1, read on the forward strand.
CCAGACATGGAATCATATTTTATTTTTAAATAGATTCTGAATTATTCATCCAGGCCTTTTATGGGCTTATAAATCACATTAAGCAGTCCATTAACTCGGCAGATATTCCCTTCGAATAATAATAACTCGACAGATGATCTCCAGGTACTGACTTGAGAGAATAATTGAGGGATTTGAAATACATTTTCTCATTTAAGAGTTTTGCAGTCAATAAAGCGTATTTATAGAACAGTTAGCGCCGAGTTCTAGGGCGAGATATATGATCCTATAAAAGTTTGCCAGGATATCATATTAATTTTTATAATTTAATTGTTGGATCGTAAATTTTAAAAGTTTTGACTAAGGGTATTTAAAATGGACAGATTTTCGTAGGAACTAATGGTGAAAAACTGAATAATTTAGAGATTTATAAAGGTGTAAAATATTAGAAGTTTATCATTTATGGAACATTTTTCATTTTGGAAAACTAATAATATTTCGATGTGTTCCTTTCAAACATTCGAAATTTATGGTATCCAAATTTAATTTGCAGCAATGAAATAATAATAGAATATTTGATGAAATATTCTTAACGTAATTCGAAGTGATCTTCCTGCAGAAATCAAAAGCAAAATCAGTTAAAAGCATAGAAATTTCTTTTTATAATTCATTGAATTCTTATCCACTTTTATTATAACGTTTTTTTTTTATTTCATTTTTTAAGCGATATAATGATTTATCTCCTTATTTTAATTATCTACCTTCAATATAATACTTTTAACTTTTCATTAAAATTCAATTTAAATGTTATGGGAAAGTAAAGTTTTCAATTATCTGCATTAATTATTTTATGTAATATTTACAGCAATAATACTTTTGAAGAACTTAATTACTTTGATGTCATTTTTTATTATTACTATTATTATCTGGTCGCAAAATTACTTCACTGCAATTGCAATGTGTCGTTGCAATTTTGAACATAACCCCAAAGAAAGAAAGAAATGAGAAAAGAAAAAAAAAAAAAAAAAGAAATGAAAAGAAATAAATGAGTTTATATATTTATTGACATGTATATTGTTCCATTTTAATTATAAATATAACATGTACATCAATGTCGTATAGGCATTAATATTTCATACCAATTGTTTGTTTTTTAAAATTGAATTTCATACATAGAGATTCTTATAGAAGCACACATAATCATAACCGAAATAAATAAACTTTTCTGATAAAAAAATTATTATTCCCATACGCGTACACTGACATATTATGTGCATTTCGATTTTCTGACACAATTTTAGTTTTAAATTATTTTCCAGAAATTTGACATTCAAAAAAAAAAAAAAACCATAGAAAACTTCCCATTTTCCATAACCATTGCAAAACATCCATACAAACAAAACCGATATTTCACAAGATACTTTTGCTGTTATTTTGCACTTACAATAATAATAATAATAAAAATGAACTCCGGTTACTTAAGCTTTCTCGCAGGCAATTTTCAGACAAATAATCCAAAAGTAAAAAACAACTCACCAAACTTCCATTAGCATCAACGGAACATAAATATTAATAACTGAAACCCGGTTTCGCATTGAGAATCCAGACATGGAATCCTATTTTATTTTAAATAGATTCTGAATTATTCATCCAGGCCTTTTTAGGGGCTTATAAATCACATTAAGCAGTCCATTAACTCCGCAGACATTTTTCCTCGAATAATAATAACTCGATAGATGATCATCCAGGTACTGACTTGAGAGAATGAACGACGGATTTGAAATACATTTTCTCATTTAAGGGTTTTGCAGTTAATAAAGCGTATTTATAGAACAGTTAGCGCGCCGCAGTTGTAGGGGTGAGATATATGATCCTATAAAAGTTTGCCAGGATATCATATTAATTTTTATAATTTAATTGTTGGATCGTAAATTTTAAAAGTTTTGACTGAGGGTATTTAAAATGGACAGATTTTCATTGGGAACTAATGGTGAAAAACTGAATTATTTAGAGATTCAGAAAGGGTAAAAAATATTAGAAGTTTATCATTTATGGAACGTTTTTCATTTTAGAAAACTAATCATATTTCAGCGTTCGTTTCAAACATTCGAAATTTGTGGTCTCTAAATTTAATTTGCAGCAATGAAATAATAATAGAACATTTGATGAAATATTGTTAATGTAATTCGCAGTGATCTCCATGCATAAATCAAAGGCAAAATCAGTTAAAAAGCATAGAAATTTCTCTTTGTAATTCAACTGAATTCTTATCCACTTTTTATTATAACGTTTTTTTATATTTCATTTTTTTAAGCGATATAATGATTTAACTCCTTATTTTAATTATCTACCTTCACTATAATAGTTTTAACTATTCTTTAAAATCAATGTAAAAGTTATTGGAAAATAAAATTCTCAAGTACCTTTGTTAAATACATGTAATTTTTATAGTAATAATATTTTTGAAAGGCTTAATTACTTTCAAATCAGTTTGTTTATTATTATTATCTGGTTATCTGGTCGTAATTCTGCTGCAAATCCATTGTGCCGTTGCAATTTTGAACATGTAATCCCAAAGGCCTTACATGTTTAGAAGTGCTAGTTTTTTTTTTTTTCTATTGCAACTCTTCTTACTAGTCTAATTCATAATCAGGGTTCGAACCCTTTCCCCCTCATCCTCGTACATAATGAAAACATTCCATACTGAGGGTTTATCCTGCCTATCCTTATAATAATGAGTGAGTCTCTGTTTTTAGATGTAATTTTACTATACTGCATTTTTAATAACCAAAATCAAGAATGAATTCTAATTAAAATTTAATAATTAGAATTAATTAGAATTAATTATAGTACAATGAAGTTACAAAGGCTTAACTATATTCATATGTACTTACACCACTTAAAAAACGACTCAATTTTAAATTAGGCGATTTCAAATAATCATTTCTTTTGTCCAATATTTTATTTTTAATATATCAAAGGAGAATTAATATATTAAAGAAGATTCAAAATATATAAAAATTATCCAGTGCCAAGTCAAAATAATTGAAATGTTTTAAATAATTAAAAAATATAATAGTATATAATTTGATCAATAAAATAATGATGCGGGCAAGGAATTATTATTTCAGATCATTAATATGAAGCTTATTAAACTCCTTTATTGAGTTATTTCCTTCAGTTGTTTAACAAAATAAAAAATGTCTCATTAGTTCCCTAACTTTTGAAAATTGAAGCTAAAACGCTTTCAAACTTTAAAAATTGAATGAAACTGGTATATTTATAAACGAGAAATCATATTTTAGGTTTGATAATTTAAAATAAACCCAGTTGCATTATTTCGATTTTTTTCTAGAAGTAGATAAAAATAACACATAAAATAAGAGACGACTGATTAATAAGGAATTGTATGTGTCTATTAAAACACTGCTGACGTCAAAATTCTGAACCTGGAAATAACCACGATAAATTCGTAAGTCAGAAATACTTACGTTGCATTCAGAGAAAGTTGAGGTTCGATGCTTAATATGCAGCATATAAACTGTCCTCGCGGTGAAAATTCTCAGCTAATAGTCTTCTTTCTATATTTAGAACATATAATGAAATGTTTCTGCTAAATTTTTTACAGTATTTCTTTCTAAAGCTAGCAGCTATTTTTCACTTAATGGGAATTAAAATTATTTTTAAAATATTATACAGAAGATCATGAAAGCATATTAGAGACTTATGTTATTTTTAATAGTTATAAATAGTTTTATATACATTGAAAGTATTAAATTTTAAATATAATATTTTAAAATCTAGTAACTTGGGTTTTACGAAGGCAAATACTATTTCTCTTTCAGTGTATTAGAACTGTTTTTCTATACCAAAGCAGACATAAAAAGAAAAGAAAATTTTAAAAAGAATGAAAATTCTGGATAATCACATAATAGTCTGTTATACGCAGAGCTTCGAATGTTTTGAATTATAAATAACTTTTTTTGAAAATCACAGTGAAAAATACATTTTCTTTTAGAATAAAAATATTCGATAGCATGTATCATATTTAGAAAAAAGATGAAATATTTTGAGGAGATCTTGAATAATATTTAAAAACAATCTTCTAAGGAAATTGGAATTTTTAGAAGTTTTAAATATTAATAGTAAAGGAAAAATCCAGAGCTACTTCAGTTTTAGAATATTTTTGCAAAAACTAAGCCGAACTATTTTTATTAAAATTATTTATTATGTATTATAAAAATAAATATTTTACTTATTTTTTAGTTCTATTTATGAAATTAAGCTTTTGGACAATGTTTATTTTAATTAGTAGATTTCGTCAGCAAACCAATTGTTTTAGTTTGAAAAGGAATAGGAATTACGGAAATAATAAGTAAATAAAAATAAACAAAACGTAATACTTTAATTAAATTATTATTTAAAATAAATAAGACCTGAAATTAATTTAAATAATTTTCTAAGACCTTGAACACAAAAAAGTTAAAACTTAAACTGTTTTAATGTAATTTTGAAAATCAATAGTTTATTATTTAGAGTCTTGAAATCCTTTTCGAATTTAAAAGAAAAATTAATAATATAATATAATTTACTACATTTTATAAGATATCCTAGATTTTGAACATATTTAATCTTCGATCTTGCAGTTGATTATAGCATAGTCCGACGTATAAAATTTGACAAATGGAATAAAAATGATATGGTGACTACACATTTTCAGGTAGCATTTCTTGTTAACACTAAGGACAACTTAAGTACAAAAAAATATCTGGTTTTAAGAAATAAATCAATTAATAGCAACATTTATTTTTAAAGCTAAAAATGTAAAGATCAATAAAATCGAAAGGTGCGTTTATAACACACGATGACGGCATTCAGACATTTGCAATACATCTCGCACATATGCAAGTCGGAAGCAATCTTTCTCTCTAAACTCCCTTTAGATTCCGACAAAGTGATGACTGCAAGTGGTGTTCACAAAGAATATAAAAAACTGTATCTGTTGAGCTCTATGTAAGTCAAGCAAAGAATATGGAGGGCAGTTGATGATTTAGTAATATTTCTGTGAAGGAATTTTACCATTATACCTACGTGGAAAGAAATTCAGAGTGTATTGATTGAAAAAGGATTATATATTGATTGTAATTGAAATAAAGAAAAGTTTCATAAACATAAATTTATATCTGATTGAATTACACAGCAAAAGTAACAGAAGGGAACTGTGGGATTGTTTCAGTCGTAGGTCGTTGTTGTTCAAGGACTTTCACGGCAATAAATTGAATCATATGAACTTTCATTGAATATATTTTATGCCTTTACGGTACTCTACCATACATAGCAACAAATACCTTCCTTAGAAAGGATCTTTCCTTAAACTTCTTCATCTTCCTTAAGGATCTTTCCTTCCGTTATGGACGAGTGACGAACACAGTTAAAAAGATCACAGTTCCAAACTATAAATTTTAATATTCCTGCCAAAATTTTCATTCTGAATTTTTTTCATCTTAAGCCTACACCAAAAACACAAATTTGTATTTCAGGAAAGTAAAAACCCTCATAAATTACTGATTTTCATATGTTCATTGTTATCATTTTCATCAATAAATTAACACTATGATGAAATATCTCATATTTTTTAACATATATTTACTGTTATTTAAAATTAGTTGATGTCCTATTTAGGAATATTTATCTAGAATATAAAAAATATAGACACCTGTAGCTTTTATTATTCAGTTATACGAGGAACTTAGAATAAAAAAACAAGTTTAAAACTCCGATTATTTTTAACTAATTTTTAATCTAAATACTGCTAACCATTGTACGCTTAATTGAATATAATCTTAGAACATTTTTTTTTTTATCAATAAAGTTCCAGTTTTTAAAGGAAAAAAAATTTATTTCTTCCAGGATAAGAAATGAATTACAAACTTTTATTATTTTTTAATTTGTTTGAACTAATTAATCTAATTGTATAAGTTTACTTTTTTTCTTTTCTTGCGTTTATGAAAACACTAAAAGTTTTAATCTTAAAATAGTGTACGTAAATGTGTCACTGAGTGAAATATTTGATAAATCGTTAAAAAATTCCATATTATTTTATTGTCACAAAAAATATTATTTCATTAAAAATCAAAATCCAGAAATTCATGAAATAGACCATATATTTTAACACTTTCCAAATTTTCGCCTCACTTCTAATGCCATCTCTCGGAGTTGTGGAGACTTTCATAGCTTAATAACTTTGAGCTCGAACACGGAACACGTGTGTTTTTATTAATGATTCCACTCTTACAGAATGTTATGGATTCTTTGTAACTGTTTTCTTTTTTGTTATTTGATGACCTATGTGTCTTTTTTTCCTTTAAATATCAAACTCATTCTGATGATTACGGTCTCCCAAATGATAGAATCATAAATAACATTCATTATATTCCAACAGCATATTACGATACAAAATAAAAATTTTGTTTAGTTGATGAATAAAATATATATTTTACAACAATGTAAAGATTGCTACTCATACAAGTATAAGTGGAAAATTTAAATTTTTATAATAATTTAACGATTGTCTTAGTTATTTGGTAGGATTTTTATGATAACCAAGTGAATACTTTATTTTCATCGAATATTTTAATTAAAAATATTGCTTTTTAGTTAAATTTTAATACAATGCCTAGAAACTTTAGGGGACAGTAAGGATATTTCACGAACCTTACAGTAAGTTTAATAATGATTCGTAATGCCCAACTTTAATTTTTGAATCCAATCATTAAGCTTTTCTTTAATATTTTTAAATTTTTTAGGCTTTATTTTTATTTTTTTACCTAGTTTTTTTATTATTATTATTAAGATGTGCTTATTTCCTTAACCAAGTTACTTTTTTAAATAGTTGTTTATCTAAACAGTTAATAGATCTATGTTAGTAGTTAAGTAATCTAAGACAGTTAATTTGCGGAGTTTTTCACGCGTTAAGTGGGAGAATATTGAGTATGAAATTGTGAATAATAATAAACATTTTAATCATAATATAATAATGCTTGAATAATGAATAATATAAGCATCTTGGGTTGAAATCTAGTTTTGTTTCTAAAAATTTTCATGATTATAAATTTAAATATCAATATTAAAACAAGTGGATCCTTTTTGGAAACTAAAATTCATTTAGTTTTATCAATGGAATAAAAAATATTAAAATAATATGTAAACTACAGATTATTATATGGATAAAGAGTAGCAAATAAAGAACATAAAGTAAAACCTTAGATAAGATTGTATTTAATTCACAAAATAATGTTTTCGGAATATAAACTTACGTTCTTGGTGTATTGAAAGAAAAACCAATATGACATTTTTGTCCTCTTTTCAGGATACTATAATCGCTTTTGTCCCTCTCTGCTGTAATAATTTTGTAGGCTTTTGCAAGGTTGTTATTCCATTTTTGCTTTGTTTCGCTGAATTTTCAAGTACTACTTGTAATTTTTGAAGTATTTTTGACTACCTTCTTGTTAAGAGTAGTGTCAGTGTCTGTGCCTTTTGGTTCGATTTTCTTAATGATACGAACGGAAGGCATTTAAGGCATAACGGCAACTAATCTTTACGGGATATTTTTGTTGGTTTATTGAAATCATATTTTGTTGGATTGATTTCAGCAAAGTTATATCCAAAGTTTCCTCTGTCAAACAGACTCCTTCCATAAAACAGCCTGGCTAACTGTAGAGAGTGTTTAGGAAATATTTATTTATTTTTGAGGGAGCGTATTTAATTTTATCTCATGAAATGAATTCAGGAATTCCAAAAGATATATTTCCCTTTTTAACGGCTTTTCTATAAGACCGCTTCAATGCCTGTTTTAAATTCAGGATACCTGACTCCAAGATTCCTAACTAATACGTCGTGCATAATTTCGAGTCATCTATTAAATTTACAAAATACCCATTAGGTAAAGTTTTTTAGTATATGGAAATGGTAATAATTTGTGCTATGGGATTATACCGCCCACTAATGCAAAGGTGAGCCTAATTACATCAAAGAGAACTGGCTAATACTGACACGAAAATGAAATGCACAGCGTCTAAAAATATTTATTTTTATGGAGGTGTACCTTACAAACCAAAAACCGAAATTGTAAACATACCGTCGAGATTCAGGTCCGAGAATGCTCTCATAGTGATGAGAAAGAGAAGGTGGAGCGACTTAATTTAACACAGATATCTTTAAAGCTACAGGCATATAGTCCAAAAACATATCCTAGAACTTTAACCACCTAATACAGTGATGTGCATGCAGCATTCTTCGGGTCTCCCCTAAATATAATAATTTGAACGAAACCTTAAAATAAAACATGTTTTTCATAAAACCAAAAATATGTTATGAGTTGTTTGAAACTCATATTTTGTTAAAAGTTAAATGTGTTTAATAATCAACAAAGTTCAAAATCTTGTATTACGGAACTAAATAAATAACGATGACAAATGTTTTTTTCCTCAATGGTAAAATTTCTTTTTCTCTGTAATAACATAGAAAACAATGCATAATTATTTTTTTTATTAAAATTCAAATGACAAATATTTCTTATAGAAGAACTAGTTTTGTTACTTATTTTTTTCTCATGCAAATATGCATGCTTTAAAAAATAATAACTCAGTTATTTTTGAAATAAAATTGACGTAATACAAGGCGAGGCTTTAGAAGTAACACAGAAAAAGGAGAAAAAGCAACGTCAAGCTTTATTCAATGCATCTCTGATTACACAGAAGCTATAACTTCAACAAATAACATCTGCTCTAAAAGTGCGCTGGAATGTTTATCTTTTGTTTTAGAATAGTCATCCCAATCTGCAGCTGCAATTTTATAGCCATAATATTTTCCGGTTTTTTAAGTGAACTAGCTGCTTCTGTTGACAGCAACTGATTTTCGTGTTATCGTTACATAATCTGTCCATTTCGAATGTGATGTTTTCAGTTACGGATTCCAATTAATCGAATGTGAAAATAAACTTTTACGGTTTCAAGGTTGTTCAGAAGTAAAATGCACAGTAACTCTTGTCAGCAACATTATGCAAAAATTGCTTGAATCATGTTTTAATCATGTCTTAACCTCTACTATATGCTTACTTTAATCAAAATATGGAACGATGATGAATAGGTCGATTTACATACAAACACAGAGATAGAGACGAACACTCGAGACGTAGACATAACATTGGGGTGGGATCGCAAGAGAAGGCAGTTGGCAGAAATACGCTTAGATATTTTTTCATTTCTACAAAATGCAAAACAAATTAATGCACAGATAGTACACACAAAGAAGAAAGAAAAGAAAAGAAAATATATTTAATGCATAGTATTAAATTGATATTTTTTGTTCTTTTATTGCAATTTAATGAGCTATTTATTTGTAATATTGTAAAGTATTTTAGAGATGTATACTTCTGGCCTCAAAAGAATAAACACAAATGCTTATTAGTGCTACATAATTAATGTTTTTAAAAAATTTCAGTGTTTTCCGATTGATACATTTCATTTTATTTCATTTTAATTTATTATAAAGCAGCGTTCAAAGAAAGTTTATAAAGCGCAGTAAGAAAAAAAGATGTTTTTTTGCGCATAAAAAAACAAAAAAATAAATATACCACGGATTCTGTAAGAAATATTTTCGGATGGCAAATGGAGTAATAGAATATGCAATTTGCAATGAATTGAAAAAAAAAAAAACATTGAATAAAATAGTAATCTTACTTTCAAGTGTAATTTTTAAAAATAGATAAGATTTAAATCTTTAGTTTTTAATAAGAATAATTTATTTTTTTAATTTGATAATTTCAAGCTGATATTATTAACATGACCATCTATTTTTTTGTCCTAATAATGGTACATGAGCTTGTTTTAGGTAATAATACGTGTATTTATAATGAATACTTAATCATGTATGTTATTTCTATATTATTAATATTTACTTACAAAAAAATGATTTATTAAAATATTGCTAATATAGAGAAAATTAAATATTTGTTTCAGTATCACAGTATATACTACAACCATATAAATGTGATTAAAGTGTAGAAATATAAGCGCATAAAGGCAAACTTTTGAGAAAAAAATTAAACTGCAATTTTCTCAAAATATTTACATTTTTCTTATTTTATTTTTGTGAAGTGTCGAGCACAGTATTAACCATGTTGAAACTTCAATTTCGTCCATGTCAAGTAGTGAGTAAAACCATTCTGAAAATGTTTTATTTCCCTTCCAAAATTTCTTACGTAATTTAAATGCATACAAGCAAAGAAGGCCTTTACAAAACTCTTATGAAGTATTAAGAAAAATTCTGCCTTTCTGTAAAAAAAAAAGAAATCTTTTGGACATTTTTATTGAAACGATACAAAGAAAAACGTAGAAGAGATAGCAGAGCAACTGCTTCCTCTCCTACGGTAAACTTAATTTAGTTGAACTTATTATACTATGTACAGAAAAAAAAAAAAAAAAGAGGAAAGTTAAAAAAAAAGGGAAAGAAAAGAGCAGAACATGGCCACTTCTGTGAAAACGACTTGCGTGAGTGGAATTTTTTCCATACGAGCTTGAAAATCTCAGTGCAGCATAAAAGACAACATTATGGGAACAGCTGATGGCGAGTTTCTCCCTTCACTGGAGGATATTCATAACTTTTTTTATATCCTCACTGCCAGAAATGTTTGTTGTTGGATTATATCTATATATAAGCAGAATCTGCGCTTTTTGTATTCTGTATAAAGAATTGCATAGCGTTATTGTTAATATGAAAGGATAACACAAAAAATTACGGATATTTAATTTTATATTAATAATTATTCGATTTGATAAACATTTACTATTGTGCATTTTAGTTTTATATCTTTTAAAAAGAAATGTGTGTATATTTTTTTCATAGTTCTATAATATCTGTCTAATTTGGATCAAATGCTACTTAAAAAAGTTTGATTTAACCATGTTTAGAGTGTTCATCAATGAATTCAATAGTAATAATAATTGATGTAATTAATGGCTAGGAACTATAACTTTGATGGTAAATAATGACTTAATAAATTGAGTTTTTAATTTGTTCGGTAGAAGGATGTTCTAACAGCTTACTTTTGTACAGCTTTTACATTTTACAGAAATTTGCCTAAAATTAATAATTTAATTATCGAGATTAATGATTTTTGTAAAAAACAATTATTAGCAACCTAGTAACACATTTATGAGTGATACACTAGGACATAATTGATACAATTTTCGTATTATATTTATATTAGACGTGTGAACAGATGAAGAAAGGTCCAGCATTTATGAAACAGAGTTAATATTTCTCATTTAAATTCGTATAGTATATATTAATATGTTTTGTACTTTTATTATATCGCATTTTGAAAACGGATCAAACTTTCTGATTAACTCTGTATCCTTCAAAAGTTACTGTGTTACAAATGCGAAGAAACGAGGGATCTTTTTCCATTTATTGGACTTTCTTCACATGTAGTTAGTTACTTGTAACTGTATCTGATGATATACGACGATTTTAAAAAGTAATCCATTAGAGCCAAATCAATACTCCAGTTTCCCATTCATCACAGAAGAGGTCCACCGAATAAGTGACACGAATCAGCAATCATTGTCACGGAAAGCACTTTTATCTAACAGAAGAATTAATTCCTCGCCACCTGCGTCCAGCTATTTCTTAACGATTCCGAACCAACTCAGAAGTTGATCCACCAAACGTCATTCATTAAAGAGCCTCTGTCAAGAAAGAAGGAAATATAAGAAAAACTGAATTGGAAAACAATATTTCCTGAAAATATGGAAAAAGTTATAAACCCGGATCGTATTGCTGCCACCATTCATCACCGCTTGTCAGAAGGCTGGTTTGTTCTCTTGTGTGGCCATTTTTATTTCGCCATTTCTCTCAACTCACGGGGTCTACAAGGGGGTGGATGGAGGTTTGACTCGCAGGCCATGATGTCAGCTGTGAAAGCCATTACTTGAGTGCTGCGTGTCGATTTTGCAGCTGAGAGACGCTTACGAGCTGGGTCGTCGTTATTATTTTAGCCCTAGTGCTATTAGTATTGTATTTATTTCAGGGAAGTTGGACGTGGGCCAGTTAATAGATGGTATTGCCCGGGAACGTTTATTTGCGGATAATGCCCCGAGAAAGAAAGCAAATGGGAGAAGAAAATTATTTTTTGTGAAAAATGGACTGATGTAACATAAAACAAATGAGATGCAGCGCAGTTGAACGATTTGAGTGCAATAGTGAGAAAAAAAGAACTGTTTGTGCTTCGCGTAAAATAATCAAGAATGTTTAATAGCCTTTCTTTGATTTTAAGGGGGCCGGGGGGGGACATTAAATGTAAAATAAAATTATTGAAAATTAGACTTATCAAATTATTGGTGATAAAATAAGTTAATACAATTTTTTTCTCTTTTAGCATTTTATTATTTCCTTTCGATTGCATTCTTTTTGTGAAATGCCTATGAAAAGTAGAAACCCCAAGGCATATTGTTTTCTCTACACATAGCATATTCGATGCATTCCTTAACTGACACATTCACTTGTTCAAAAACAAGCCTTATTCCTATAAGATTGACGTGAAACCATGAAACATCCTCATGAAAGCATTTAATATATCGCAACACAGTATACATATCATAAAACCGCGATCGTAGCTAGATTGTGCATTTCTAGTGGCATATCTCGCATATGTCAGTATTATTTTAAAAGTCATATAATATGTAGCGTAGTAGTATTAAATAATAATCAAATAAAATAAAATAATAGGTAGTATAATAATAGGTAATAGTCAAACAAAGCCTGTTATACCAAAGGACAGAGAGTTAACCAATTAGCCATCAGCAGACGTGAGAAGAACGAGGGGATCTTTCCATTTATTGGACTTACTTACCATATACTTAGTTACTTGTAACTGTATCTGATGATACACAACGATTTTAAAAGTAATGGTTCATTAGATCCAAAGCAATAAGAAAAAATAATACTCAGTTTCCCATTCATCACAAAAAGTCCACCGAAAAAGTAACACGCATCAGCAGTCATTGTCATTGAAAGCACTTTATCTAACAGGAGAATTAATTCCTCGCCACATGCGTCCAGCTATTTCTTAACGATTCCGAACCAATTCAGAAGTCGATCCACCAAACGTCATTCATTAAAGAGCCTCTGTCAAGAGCTAAAGAAAGAAAAAAAAGGATAAAAATGGAACTGGAAAACAATATTTCCTGAAACTATGGCGAAAAGTTATAAACCCGGATCGCATTGCTGCCACCATTCATCACCGCTTGTCAGAAGGCTGGTCTTGTATCGCCATTTTTTTTTCGCCATTTTTTCAACTCGTGGGTCTGCGAAGGGTGGATGGAGGGGTGACTCGCAGGCCACGATGACAGCTGTGAAAGTCATTACTTGGGTGCTGCCTGTCGAAATTTGTAGCTTACGAGCTCGGTCGTCGAACCTTATTATTTCAGCCCTTGTGTTATTAGTATTGTCTTTATTTTCAGGGACGTTGTGGGTCTGTTAATAGATGGTATGGTCCGGGAACGTTTAATTGCGGATAATGCTCCAAGAAACAAAGCAAATGGGAGAATAATTTTTTTTTTTTTTTTTTTTTTTGAAAAATGGACTGATGTAGCAAAAGAAATGAGATGCATCAGCACAGTTGAACGATTTTGGTACAATAGTGAAAAAGAAAAAAGGTTTGTGCTCCGCGTAAACTAATCAAGAATGTTTAGTGGTATTTCTTTGAATTTAAGGGGGCGGGGGGAGACATTAAATGTAAAATAATACGATTGCAAATTAGGTTTTTAAAATTTAGGGCATAAAATAAGTTAATATAATTTTTCTCTTGTGGCATTTTATTTTGGCCTTTTATTACTATCCTTTCGATTGCTTCCTTTTGCGAAATGTCTCTAAAAAGAGTAGAAACCTTAAGGCATATTGTTTTCTTTACACATTGCATATTCGACACATTCACTTGATCAAAAACAAACCTTATTCAAATAAGATTGACATGACGCTATGAAATATCCTCATAAACCTATTTAATATCTCGCTGTTCTGTCCAATATGCGTATCTTAAACAAGAGTTAAATCTTAAATATCTTAAGTCAAATAAGAGTGGTAGCGTGGTAGTATCAAATAATAAATCAAGTCAAATAATAGGTAGTATAATAATTGGTAAAAAGTCAAATGAAGCCTGTTATACCAAAGGCCAGAGAGTTAGCCAATTAGCCGTCAGGCAGCCGTGTGAAGAACGAGAGGATCTTTCCATTTATTGGACTTTCTTACCATGTACATAGTTACTTGTAACTGTATTTCATGATATACGACGATTTTCAAAGTAATCCATTAGATCCAAAACAATAGAAATAAAAATACTCCAGTTTCACATTCATCACCAAAAAGTCCGCCGAATAAGTGACACGAATCAGCAATCATTGTCACGGAAAGCACTTTATCTAACAGAAGAATTAATTCCTCGCCACCTGCGTCCAGCTATTTCTTAACGATTCCGAACCCATTCAGAAGTCGATCCACCAAACGTCATTCATTAAAGAGTCTAGAAAGAAAGAAAGATAGAAAAATGGAACTGGAAAACAATATTTCCTGAAACTATGGAAAAAAAGTTATCAACTCAGATCGTATTGCTGCACCATTCATCACCGCTTGTCAGAGGGTCGTTTTGTTCTCTTGCATTGCCATTTTTATTTCGCCATTTTTTTTTTCAACTCATGTGTTCTTGCGCGGGGTGAATGGAGGGTTGACTCGCAGGCCACGATGACAGCTGTGAAAGTCATTACTTGGGTGCTGAGAGACGCTACGAGCTGGATCGTCGTTATTATTTAAGCTCCAGTGTTATTAGTATCGTCTTTATTTCCAGGGACGTTGTGGGTCAGTTAATATATGGTATGGGCCAAGGAACGTTTATTTGCGGATAATGCCCGAGAAATAAAGCAAATATTAGAAGAAATTGTTTTTTGTGTGAAAAATGGACTGATGTAACATAAAACAAATGAGATGCTGCAGCACAGTTGAACGATTTTCAGTACAACAGTGAAGAAAGAAATGTTTATGGTTCGCATAAACTAATCAGAATATTTAGTGGTTTTCTTTGATTTTAAGGGTAAAAAACATTAAGTACAAAATAATGTTATTGGAAATTAAGTTTATGAAATTTTTAAGCAAAAAAATAAGTTAATATAATTTTTTCTCTTATGGCATATTCTTTTTGGCATTTTTGTTTCTATCCCCTTCGATTGCTTTCTTCTGTGAAATATATATAGAAAAGTATAAACATTAAGATTGTGCTTATTAAATATAATTTTTATAATGAGTATAACAGATGTGCTATATTTGTGTATTTGATTATTTTCGATTATTTCGTTTTCTGCTTACGCTTGTTACTTATTGATGGCATAAATTTAAGATATGTATGATGATACACGAATATTTTATGGATATATTCTATGTATATCATACAGATCTATATACACCCATCATACACCTACATTCCATGTATTCCTTAACCGGCACATTCACTTGTTCAAAAGAAATGCCGTATTCCAATAAGATTGATGTGAAAGCATGAAATATCCTCAAAAACCCATTTCATATCTTCGCTGCCCTATATACGTTTCTTAAGAGCGTGGATGGACGGATCATAGCTAGATTGTGTTTTTCTTAGTGGCATATCTCGCATATGACAGTTTTGATTTAAAGGTCAAATAATAGGTGGCGTAGTAGTATCAAATAATAATCATATCAAATAATAGGTAGTATAATAATACATCACAGTCAAATAAAAGCCTGTTATACCAAAGGCCAGAGAGTTGGCCATGAGGCAGCCGCTACAAATGCGAAAATCGAGGTATCTTTCCATTTACTGGACTTTCTTACCATATACTTAGTTACTTGTAACTGTATCTGATGATATACGACGATTTTAAAAGTAATCCATTAGATCGAAATCACTAAAAAAATACTCCAGTTTCACATTCATCACAAAAAAGTCCACTGAATAAGTGACGCGAATCAGCAATCATAGTCACGGAAAGCACTGTATCTAACAGAAAATTAATTCCTCGCCACATGCGTCCAGCTATTTCTTAACGATTCCGAACCAACTCAGAAGTTGATCCACCAAACGTCATTCATTAAAGAGCCTCTGTCAAGAAAGAAGGAAATATGAGAAAAACTGGAAATGGAAAACAATATTTCCTGAAACTATGGAAAAAGTTATAAACCCGGATCGTATTGCAGCCACCATTCATCACCGCTTGTCAGAAGGCTGGTTTGTTCTCTTGCGTCGCCATTTTTCTTTCAACTCATGGGGTCTACGCGGGGTGGATGGAGGGTTGACTCGACGGCCACGATGACTGCTGTGAAAGTCGTTACTTGGGTGCTGCGTGTCGATTTTGCAGCTGAGAGACGCTTACGAGCTGGGTCGACGTTATTATTTCAGCTCCAGTGTTATTAGTATTGTCTTTATTTCCAGGGACGTTGTGGGTCAGTTATAGATGGT
Organism: Caerostris extrusa; assembly: GCA_021605095.1. Lineage (NCBI taxonomy): Eukaryota > Metazoa > Arthropoda > Arachnida > Araneae > Araneidae > Caerostris > Caerostris extrusa. The sequence goes on from BPLR01013902.1 coordinate 109,878, forward strand.
ATGGCCCAGGAACGTTTATCTGCCGATAATGCCCCCGAGAAAGAAAGCAAATGGGAGAAGAAATATGTTTTTTTTGTGAAAAATAGACTGTTGTTGGACAAACAAGTTGGTTAAAAATATATATCTAATTTCAAGGTGGTTATTTTTTATTTTTTTTTTTTTTTTTTTTTTTTTTTTTTTTTGTAATCAATAGGACTGAATAATATGTAATACATAAAAAAGTATAACAGATGCCGATTTTAAGTTGAGGGAAAATTAAGAGTTCTAAAATACCATTTATTTAGGAAATATAATTTTTTTAATTATATATATATATATATATATATATGCATGCATATTAATAAACATTTTTAATATAAATTTTATGTAAAAGGATAGTATGAATCAAATTGGCACTCAAGATGTTTGTTGTTGTTTCTTATCCCACTTCGTAAACCGCAAAATCTAGACAAAGTCCATGAACCCATATGGTCTCATGGAAGGAGGGGAAGGGTAAGCTTCTATTGTGATGAAGCACCCGTAGGTAGAAGTTTGATTTTGGCTCTGTGATGCTGGGTTTTTACGGGTAAGGTTGTCAGCCATACGCCCAACAGTCATGTTTGACCACGAAATACTGTTTAAAGTAGATATTCTGAACCACAGAAAACAACCATGGCTCCGCCGAGACTCGAATTCGAAACCTGTAGCACAGAGCGCTAGACACTCGGCCATCAAGTTGCCAAGATATTTTATAGAGTATTTAGTTTTCGAGATATATGATTGTTTGTGAAAAATTTATAAGCAACCAGTAATACATTTTTGAGTAATACACTAGGAAATAAGTGAAAAAAAATTCCAGTATTACATTTTATATTAGACTTGTGAATAAAAGAAGACAGCTGTAGTCATTTATGGATCATAACTTATTTTTATTTAAATTTGTGTAATAATATTAATTTTTGTATATTTAATATATCGCAATTTGTAATCGGGTGAATCTTTCTGAATAACAGATATACATTTTTATGAATCTTCTGAATAACTGTTATAAGAGCTGCAGTGTTATAAATGCGAAGAACCTTTCCATTTATTGGACTTCCTTATTATGTACTTAGTTACTTGTAACTGTATCTGATGATCTACGACGATTTTGAAAGTAATCCATTAGCGCCAAATCAATAAGAAAAAAATACTCCAGTTTCACATTCATCACAAAAAAGTCCACCGCATAAGTGACACGAATCAGCAATCATTGTCGCGGAAAGCACTTCATCTAACAGAAGAATTAATTCCTCGCCACCTGCGTCCAGCTATTTCTTAACGATTCTGAACCCATTCAGGAGTCGATCTACCAAACACCATTAATTAAAGAGCCTCTGTCAAGAAAGAAAGATGAGAAAATGGAACTGGAAAACAATATTTCCTGAAACTATGAAAAAAAAAGTTATAAACCCGGATCTCATTGCAGCCATCATTCATCACCGCTTGTCAGAAGACTGGTTTGTTCTTGCGTCGCCATTTTTATTTCGCCATTTTCTTTCAACTCATGTTCTACACTGGGTGGATGGAGGGTTGACTCGCAGGCCACGATGACAGCTATGAAAGTCATTACTTGGGTACTGCGTGTCGATTTTGTAGCTTGCGAGTTCGGTCGCCGGCCCTTTATTATTTCTGCTCTAGTGATATTAGTACTGTCTTTATTTCCAGGGACGTTGGTCAGTTAATAGATGGTATGGCGCGGAAACGTTTACTTGCGGATAATGCCCGAGAAAGAAAGCAAATGGGAGAAGAAATCTTTTTCTGTGAAATATTGGACTGATGTAACATAAAAACAAATGAGATGCAGCAGCACAGTTGAACGATTAGTACAATAGTGAAATAAATAAATTGTGCTTCACGTAAGGTAATCAGGAATGTTTAGTGGTTTTTCTATGATTCTAAGAAGGGAAAACATTAAAAGCAATATAAAAATTATTGGAAATTTTTATGAAATTATTGTGTATAAAATAAGTTAATGAAATTTTTCTGCTATGGCGTTTTCTTTTTTTCCCTTTCTTTTGACTTGATTGCTTTCTTTTGCGAACTGTCTCTAAAAATTAGAAACACTAAGGCATATAGTTTTCTTGACACAGAGCATATTCGATAACATTTCATATCTCCGCTGTCCAATATATGTTTCTTAAAAGCAAGGATGAACAGATCATTGCTTGATTGTGCTTTTCTAATGGCATATATCTTTATTTTAAAGGTCAAATAATAGGTAGCGTAGTAGTATCAAATAATAATCTAATCAAATAATAGGTAGTATAATAATAGGTAAAAGTCAAATAAAGCCTGTTATACCAAAGGCCAGAGAGTTAGCCAATTGGCCATCATGTAGGCGTTGCAAATGCGAAGAACGAGGGATATTTCTATTTATTGGACTTTTTACCATATATTTAGTTACTTGTAACTGTAACTGTATCTGATGATATACGATGATTTTAAAAGTAATCCATTAGATCCAAATCAATAGAAAAAAAAAATACTCAAATTTTACATTCATCAAAATGGTCAATGGACTGATGGTCATTTTGTACACACTTTAGGCTTAGACCGGGACCTACAACTTAACATGGATTCCGAACCACCAACAGGCGAAATGCAGCATATTGTAATCACAAAAAGTCCACCGAATAAGTGACACGAATCAGCAATCATTGTCACGGAAAGCACTTTATCTGACAGAAGAATTAATTCCTCGCCACCTGCGTCCAGCTATTTCTTGACGACTCCGAACCGATTCAGAAGTCGATCTAACAAATGTCATTCATTAAAGAGCCTCTGTCAAGAAAGAAAGAAAGAAAAAAGATGAGAAAAATGGAAGTGGAAAACAATATTTCCTGAAACTATGGAAAAAGTTATAAACCGGATCGCATTGCTGCCACCATTCATCACCGCTTGTCAGAAGACTGGTTTGTTCTCTTGCGTGGCCATTTTTATTTCGCCATTTTCTTTCAACTCATGGGGTCTACGCGGGGTGGATGGAGGGTTGACTGGCAGGCCACGATGACAGCTGTGAAAGTCATTACTTGGGTGTTGCGTGGTGATTTTGCAGCTGAGAGAATCTTACGAGCTGGGTCGCCGGCCCTTTATTATTTTAGCCCTAGTGTTATTAGTATTGTGTTTATTTCCAGGGGCGTTGTGGGTCAGTTAATAGATGGTGTGGCCAAGGAACGTTTATTTGCGGATAATGTCCGAGAAATAAAGCAAATTTGAGAAGAATTTTTTTTTTTTTTGGGGGGGAAATGGACTGGTGTAACATAAAACAAATGAGTTGTAGCATAATTGAATGATTTTATTGCAATAGTAGAAGAAAGAACTTTTTTGTGCTTCGAGCAAACTAATCAGGAATGTGTATTTGTTTTCGTTGATTTTAAGGGGGCGAGGGACATATGGCATTTTGGCATTTTCTTTTTTGTAATTTATTATCGTCCTTCCGATTGCTTTATTTTGTGAAATTTATATAAAAAAATATAAACACTAAGGCATGCTGGGCTTATTATATATAATATTTATAATAAATATAATAGATGTGTTAAATTTGTATGTTTGATTATTTTCGATTATTTAATTATCTACTTGTTATTTCTTCTGGCGACATAAATTTAAGATCTGTATGATGATACATGACAAAGAACTTAAAAATTTCTGAAAACAGAGCATATTAGATATATTCCTTAATCGGCACATTCACTTGTTATAAAGAACGAGCCGTATTCCAATAAGATTGACGGAAACCATGAAATGAACCCATTTAATATCTCGCTGTACAATATACATATAAAACCGTTGATCATAGCTAGATTGTGCTTTTTGTTGTGGCACACCTCACATATGTCAATTTTACTTTAAAAGTCAAATAAGATATATATTTGGAACATTTTGAGATAGGTTAAAACATAAACCCTGAATATATTATTTTATTAATGAAATAAACATTTGAATATAAAAATAGTGTATTCAATTTGTGGTACCACATGGTCTATATTAGATGGCAAACCCTCCTAAAACTAACTACAATCTTTCTGCGATTCCTGAAAGCTGGTTCTGGCCAATGAGACAATGTAGGTGGGGCTTAAGAGTTGACACAAAGTAGTTAGAATTTAAGAGTTGTGGGAAGACAGAGACAAGCATAGAAAAGGGCGGGTTAAGAAGATGGTATAAATGAAATAATCTGAACAGTCAAGAATTGAAAAAGAAAAGCTTCCGATATGAGAGGAAAAATACCAACATCTAAAAAAAAAGAGACAGTAGTGGGACGGAGTTCTAGGATGTAAGAAGAGAGAACCCCACCGGAGACAAGAGAACCAAGCAACGACTTAATAGTGAAGAACGAGAAGATTAAAAGGTAGGAGCCTTAAAGGCCCCCAGAGGCTCAGGTGCCGAGATGCGAACTCAGGTCTGGCTCTGCTTCCGAGGAGTGAGTGAAGATGTCAGATTTCCACTTTTCGTGATTCGAAAGTCCTTCTACGGGAATTCTTGTTGGAAGACGATAGGTTTCTGCTCCTACATATGCACACACGGTATTTTTAATCCGTGCACATAAGCGGAGTTTTTTTTTAATTATAAATACCAAGACAGTTGTCTCCATGAAAGTATGGTACAGTGGTACATTCTATGGAATACATTGGTCCTATATGGGAAGTATGTTGTATCCTTAAGTGTATCTCTTAGTTATCCTAAGTGTACATTGGTCATTCTATGGAAAGTATGGTGTACATTCTTAAAACTTTAATAGCCCATTGGTCTAAGCATCCGATGGGGTTAGAAAGTGGCGTATATTGATAGATTTTGAGTTAAAGGATCCGAAAAGGATAATATAATTGTAGTGGCATTAACAACTTTTATTTATAGCTTTAAGAAAAACACTGTGTTTACTTTTTATTCCCAAACATTTAAATCAGACATTCAATACGGCTACTAATCAATGCATATGTTTTGCTGAAAAGTTATACAGTGAGAGATTTCTTACCAGAAGACAACCGAATCGATAATTGATCAATGTAGGGACATCCATGCCCGTTAATGTGAAGCCTGTATTAGTGGACAATATTTCGAGCATATGTCAATATTTGGATCTTTCTAATAGCCAATTTTTAAAGATGTATTGCCTAACATTTTAATTCATTATGTATGTATTTCCTAAGATATACAGTGAAATAATTCCTACCAGAAAACAGCCGATTCAAGAAAAGGGCCTATCTATGGATATCCATGCCCTGGTATTGTGAAGCCTGTATTAAAGGACAATTTTTTGAAAATCTATCACATAAACAGAGTTCATTTAAAATGTCGTTTGCATTTCACTTGGATGTTTCTAATAGCCAATTTTTAAAAAGTTGTACTTCCTAACATTTTTTATATTTATTACCATTTTAATTAATTTATTATGTAGTTATTTCCTAACATACTGAATTAATTATTATTTTATTTTTAAAATAATAATTTATTTTCAAGTCCTCTGCTACATTCTGTAATTCTATCGGATATTTTAGACGCATCCAGTAAATAATGATCTTCTTACTTAGTGCTCAATTATAATAAAAGTAGATTAAAATGAGTCTTCGAACGATCTGAAATTCATCCTATCACAGAATTCCATTTTGTTACAATTAAAAAAAAAAAACTTTACGAAAACTTAAAATAAAACGTTATTAAGCAATCTTATAACAATTCTTCCATTTTAATATAATGAAAGTTACTATTTAATTTAAGGCAACGGAAACCAAAATTCATTTTGAAAATTCTTATTTTAATGCGGGAAGATAAGAAAAACTATCATTAAAATGACATTTTCGTAATAGAAAAGTATTTCAGAGAGTTTCATATTTAGAACTGCATAAAGTGAAATTAAATTAAATTAAAGGAAGAAAACTTTCATTTTTCCCTATTTCCAAAGATTTAGCAAAAAAGGTTAATTTAATCTTAGTAAAATTTATTTTCCTTTTTATCTTCATCATCTAATACGAAAATGTTTTCCTCCTTAAATAGTTATATACTGAAAAAGATTACATTAACGAAGTGCAATTTCAGGAAAATGAGAATTTAAAATTTACTTGAAGATATACCATCGTTTAATGCTTAAACTCCAAATCTCATGTGCACGCGAATTTGCTGAAATGACTTTCTTCAGAAAAATCCATTTTACAATAATTAATTTTATAAAAGAAGAGTTCGTTCCTTAAGAGAATGAATTTTCTATAAACGGAACTTAAATTACATATATATTAAACAGAAAGTACTATACTAAAATTTAATTTACTAAAATTTAGGAAACCTAACATGAAACTATTTTTCAAACTGTGTAAATTATTTTTATGGATATAAAATGAATGCACTTAAAATTTAAAAGATAAATGTACTATAACTTTGACTAAATGGGAATTTTATTTTCCGGAAATAGTATATTCATTTTATAAAAGTTTAGTTATATAATTTTCTTTCATTATTATTTTTTTAATTTTATTTCCACAGCAGATGCTTTCTCCCTTTAAAATATTAATTTTGATGTATAAATAAATAAAATATTAATAAATATTTCATGTATAAATAAATATTTTCTTATTAATATATCATATATTAATAATAATAATTGAATAAATCGTTAACAAATTACGAATAATTCAATTATTATTCGAATTATACTACCGTACTCAAAAAGTAAGAGCAATTATTTTTCTTTCAAAAATTCTTTTATTTATTCTTCCAAATTTATTTCATGCCTTCAAAGTAATCCTGTCCGGACACAATGCACTTATGACAACTTTTTTTCCAAAGCTCAATGTATGCCGCAGGGATAGCCTTCAAAGCGCGCGACGATTTACGTTGACTCAAAGTGTGTCCCCGGAGTCGTCTTTTGAGTTTAGGGAACAGCCAGAAGTCGCACGGTGGGAATACGGTAATTGTGGAACGATATGGGTTTCATGTTTGGCGAAAAATGTCACGAAGACTCAATGTTGTGTGAGCAGGAGCATTCAGTGTTTTCGGTCTCTGCCGTTTTTGAACTGTTTATACCACTTCTAAACATTTCTTTCCGATGTAGGAATGCTCACCGAATGTCCTTTTGCAACCTTTCTTACGTTTCCCGCAAACAAAATGCAAAAGCTCTTGCTAAATTCATAAGAGACATTTTCCCTAAAAATCGCCGGAAATCAGTTTTAGCGTCTCACAAAGTCAAGCGTAACCCAACATTAATGAATATTTCGACGTCAAATTTCCCAACAGATGTCAAGGCCTGTGCCAGCAACTTTAAAAAAGAAGAAAAATTGAAATTCCACAAGCCGAATTTTAAATTGAAAATTGGTCTTAATTTTTTGACACAGTTGTATATGATACGACCATATAAATGCATTAAAAATATAAAATATGTTTGTTAAGCAAAACTTTGAGAAAAAAGTAAACTGCAATTTTCTCAAAAATATTTACTTTTTTTTTTCGTGAAGTTTGAGTACACAGTAGTGTAACCATGTTGAAACTTCAATTTCGTCCATGTCAAGTAGTGATAAAAACCATCCTGAAAAAGTTTTATTTCCCTTCCGAAATTTCTACGTAATTTAAATGCATACAAGCAATGAAGGCCTTTACAAAAACTCTTATGAAGTATTAAAAAAAAACAATGATACATTTCGGTGAAAAGCAAAAAGAAATATTTTGAACATTTTATTGAAACGATACAAAAAGAAGAAAAATGTAGAGCCAGCAGAACTGCTTACACTCCTCATGGTAAATTTTGAATTAGTTGAACTTACTATACTATCTACAGAAAAAAAGAGGAAAAGAAAAAAAAAGAAAAAAAAAAAAGAAAAGAGCAGAACATGGCCACTCTGTGAAAACGACTCTTGCGTGAGGTGGAATGTTTTTTCCATACAAGTCTTGCAAAATCTCAGTATAGCATAAAAGACAACATTAAAGGGGAACAGCTGATGAAGAAAGCCCTTCAATTGAGGATATACATAACTTTTTTTTTTTCTTATCCACACTGCCAGAAATGTTTGTTGTTAGATTGATATCTATATATTATAACTAGAATCTGTCCTTGTATTCAGTAAAAAAAAAAAACTACAGTGATGTTATTATCAATGTGAAAGGGTAATACAAACTTATTATAAAACTAAACAAATTACAGAGATTTAATTTTGTATTTATAATTATTCGATTTGGTATACATTCATAAATGTGCATTTCAGTTTTAGATCCTTTAAATGGAAATTTGTGCATCTTTTACAATATCTTAAAAAGTTTGATTTAACTTTTTAAATCACCAAAAGTATTCTTTAATGAGACAGATAATTAGTAATTTATGCAATTAATGATTAACAGCTATAATATTTATAATAAATAATTACTTAATCATTTGTGAGTTTGAGATTTTGTTTCGGTAGAAGGACGTTCTAGTAGTGTACTTTTGAACTGAGGAGAAATGTGTCTAAAATTAAGCGTCAGTTTTCAGACATTATTCCAATAATGAAATAAACAACAGTCATACATGTTTGCTTAGAAATATTTATCTAATTTCAAACTATTGTATGTTTTTATAATAAGTAGGACGGATTAATATGTAATACAATAAAGGAAAATTGGATGTCAATTTGAACATTTTGAAAAATTAAGAGCGCTATTTATTTTATTCCATTTATTTAGGAATTATATAAAAACTAACTTATATTCTTATATATATACCTGCGTGTTAGTAAACAATTTTTTAATATAAATTTTCCATGAATTGCAGTAGAAATCAACTTGCCACTCCAGATATTTGTAGATTATTTAATTTTCGAGATATATGATTGTTTTTGTAAAAATAATTATAAGCAAACCAGTAATATATTTATGAGTGATACTCTAGAACATAAAAAGTGATAAGATTTCCATATTATATTTATATTAGACTTGTGACTAATTGAAGACGGTCTAGCATTTTGAATTAGAACTTAATATTTTTCATTTAAATTCGTATAATGTATGTTAATTTGTTAAGTATTTTTTATACATCGCAATCTGCAGTCGTATGAATCTTTCTTGAATATAAAAGTTACAGCGTTATAAAAGTGTTATAAAAGCTACAGTGTTATAAATGCGAAGAACCTTTCCATTTATTAGATTATCTTACCATGTATTTAGTTACTTGTAACTGTATCTGATGATATACGACGATTTTAAAAGTAATCCATTAGGGCCAAAGCAATAGAAAAAAGAGCTCTGGTTTCACATTCATCACAAAAAGTCCACCGAATAAGTGACACGAATCAGCAATCATTGTCACGGAAAGCACTTTATCTAACAGAAGAAATAATTCCTCTCCACCTGCGTCCAGCTATTTCTTAACGATTCCGTACCAATTATAAGTCCATCCACCAAACGTTATTCATTAAAGACCCTCTGTCAAGAAAGAAAGAAAAAAGATGAGAAAATGGAACTGGAAAACAATATTTCCTGAAACTATGGGAAAACCTATACACGCGGATCGCATTGCTGCCACCATTCATCACCGCTTGTCAGAAGACCGGTTTATTCTCTTGCGTCGCCATTTTTATTTCGCCATTTCTTTCAACTCATGGTCTACGCGGGGGTGGATGGAGGTTTGACTCGCAGGTCTTGATGACAGCTGTGAAAGTCGTTACTCGGGTGCTGTGTGTCGATTTTGCAGCTGAGAGACGCTTTCGAGCTGGTCGTCGTTATTATTTCAGCTCCAGTGTTATTAGTATTGCCTTTATTTCCAAGGACGTTGTGGGTCAGTTAATAGATGGTATGGCCCAGGAACGTTTATTTGCGGATAATGCCCCGAGAAAGAAAGCAAATGGGAGAAGAAATATTTTATTGTGAAAATGGACTGATGTAACATAAAACAAATGAGATGCATCAGCACAGTTGAACGATTTTTAGTACAATAGTGAAAGAAAGAACTTTTTTGTGCTTGAGTAAACTAATCAGCAATGTTTAGTGGTTTTTTAATTTTTATTTTAGGTAGGAAAAACATTAAGAGCAATATAACGTTATTGAAACAATTGTACATAAATAAGTACATATAAGGATATAATATACAGTGTATTAATTAAGTTAATATAATGTTTTCTCTTATATCATTTTCCTTTTTTCCTTTTTTTTTTTGGTATATTTATTACTATCCTTTCGATTGCTTTCTTTGGAAAATATATAAAAAAGTATAAGCGCTAAGACATGTGTGTTTTATTTATTTATTCTTATAATAAGCACAATTTTTAAAGTGGCTTATTTGATTATTTAAAGTAGTTATCTACTTTCGTTTATTATTTTCTGGCAGGCATAAATTTAAGGTCTGTATAATGATACATGACAAAGAATGTAAAATTTTCTTAACACAGAGCATATTCGATATATTTAACCGGCACATTGACTTGATTAAAAAGGACATGCAGCATTCCAATAAGATTGACTTTAAACCATGAAATATCCTCATGAACTCATTTAATATCTCGCTATATAATATATGTACTTAAAACCGTGGATTGTGTTAGATTGTGGCATGCCTCACATGTCATATGTCAAGGAATTGAGAAGAAGAACTTCCGATAAGACAAAAATAACAACATCCAAAAGGTAGATCTGTGGACAGAGTTCTGAGATGGAAAGCAGAAACGAACTCCAGCGAAGACAAGCAACGACTTAAAAATGAAGAACAAGAAGAGGAAAGGAAGGAGTCCCAGAGAGCTAGGGAGGTCAGGAACCGTGGAGGAAGAAACTCTCGTGGTTGTGGACTGGGCTTCCCGGTGGAGTGAAAGTGAATATCACAGAGTTCCTGGGAACTTCCTTCTCCCCCAAATGGATCCTGAAGTCACTGAAATCTTTTTGTGCTGAAAATGATAGAGATTTCTTGTGTTCTGCTATAAAAAAAAGTATCAAAAAGTTTATGTTTCAGAGATCCTCTTTTGGGGAACCAGGTGTTTTTTCATGCAGAGACCCCAGTGCCCCCAGTAGCGCCACTAAATGATCATTGTTCTGAAAACTGGTTGTAGTCGGAGAAATGGTCTAAAAGTTCCAATGAGGCTATCAAAAGTGTCTTTATATTGAAAGATTTTGAATTCGCAAAGATATATCCTTATTTTTAATATTATACGTAAAGAGCAAAAGATGCTATATGTTTGACATAATTAATAAAAATTGCGATTTTTACTCCCTGGAGCAAATTTTAAAAAAAGAACCTTATTTACAAAAAACAGTATAACATGGTTATGATATGATGGTTAATATGGTGTATGCAATACAGGCCTTTACAACGCCTAGGCATGCTGAGTATCAAATTATCAATCTGATCTTGGGGAATATTACACCACTCATCTAGCAATGCCCTCCGAAGTTCCGGTTGACAGGTGGGGGGAGTTGACGGGCTGCAATTCGTCCCAAGCATATCCCACACATGCTCTATTGGATTCAAGTCCGGTGAGTATGCTGGCCAATCCATACGGGTGATATCCTCAATTGAAGGCATTCGTCTACAATGTTTGCACGGTGAGGACGGGCGTTGTCATCCATAAACAGAAATTCAGCACCCATGGCGCCCGGAAACAAACGTACATGTTGTTCCAGAATGACATCCGATAGATGTGGCCTGTCATCGTTACACTCTGAACATGCAGGTCATTTCTGGAACCAAGAATAATTCCTCCCCAAACGAGCCATCCTGCACCACCGTAACGGTGTCGTTCAATGGTGTTCTCTTGGTGGTAACGGGTACTGGCGCTCTCCATATGAAAGTCCGGCGAGGAATCAGACTGCAAACTAAGCCTGGACTCGTCGGAAAACATCACAAGACCACTGTTGCGGTGTCCACAATGCATGCTCTCTACTCCAGGTTAATCGCAGGCGACAGTGAGTTGCGGTAAGTGGAACACATCTGACAGGCCTACGAGCATATAGACCAATGTGCCCTAAGCGTCTGTACACGGTCTGCCTTGAAACTGTCGTACCGGTAGCTGAAGAGAGCTGACGAGACAGGTCTGATGCTGTGCTCCGTCTGTTTCTTTTGGCAGTAACTGCTAAATACCGGTCCTCATTCGGCGTTGTAACTCGGGGCGACCTGTGCTGTAACATCTACTCACATTACCATCATCTTGGAATCGTTGCCAAAGCCTGGAGATGACACTCTGGGCGATTCAAGTACCTCGATACTTCCAGCTGGGTACGTCCACATTCCAGTCGTCCGATAATTCTACCACGTAAAAATCATCAAATGCTTCCTTTGTGCCTATAACTATGCGGTTTATTGCACTGAAGGCTTTTAAAGCGCTTGGCCGAGAACAATTTGCTTCAACCATTCCTTATTCACCTTCTCATACCCATTCCCTCTCTTACACTCTCGTCACTTATCTATGAAAACCTTTTACCGTATTATTCTTTTTCTTAATTGTAAAATGACAAATTCACTCTTTGATACTGTTATCTGTTTATTATAATGCTATTTTGAAATCGAATACTTTCATTAGAATGCATATGATAACAACTCTAAATTTTTACAAATTTTTTTTTTTTAAAAATTATAATAATTTTATTAAGGATGACCATACGATAATTTGAATGGCTTCTACAAGCTAATCAATTAACATATGAACCATCGTCCTTTCTTCTACTAGCTTCTACTAAATATCTTGGAAATATTCACTATATGGTTTGATGCAATTATTTATTCAAAATAATCAAAGTTAAACTATATTTCTATTGAAATCAAAATATTTCAATTTTTAAAAGTTCTTATAAGTATGCATCTCTCTTCCTAATTTTATATCCTGAAGGATTTAAATCTGATTAAATAATTTGTGCCAAGGGTATATGATATTATTAAATTCGCAGGAGTTTCCTTTGCATTGTTTTTATGTATCAAGCTTCATGGCATGTTATTGATTAAGATTATTGCGGATTTACATTATTTTATGAATTATAAGATAGTGAAGGAATCTCTGTTAAGTACATTATTAAATAAAACAAAGAATAACTTGTTTTTTATGTTTCATAGTTTTCAACTCATTTATCGTTTTAAACTCGTTGAATATAAAAACATTTGCCATAGGTAAATGTTTAATTCATGATTCATTGCACATACTTTTTGGAGGACAAACAAATAAGTTGAATTTAAAAAGTTGCACTCAGCAAAATAGATTTTATTGTTGTTAGTTAAATCAGCAAAAAAACAAAAGAAAATTTTTTGACATAGAGTTAGAAAATTGAGCAATAGAATTCAAATATAATGGGCATATGAATGTTGATTACTAATTGCTTTCGGACTTGGCTATGACAGAAATTGAATCAAATACTATTTTTTCCTTTTGAACTTAATGTTTTTATGTGTGCATGAAGTAATAGTGCAGAAGATCACTGCAGATGTGCAGCTGAAAAGTTATACAGTGTGAGATTTCTTGCAGAAAGCAGACGAATCGAAAAATGGTCAATCTATGGACAAACATCCATCTGTATTAGGGGACAATTTTTTGAGCATCTATCATATAAACAGTGTTCATTTAATTGTCGTTTACATTTCATTTGGATCTTTCTAATAGCCAATTTTAAAAGATGTATTTCCTAACATTTAATTAATTTATTGTGTATGTATTTCCTGACATAATAAAGTATTTTTATTATTTTATTTTTAAATAATATTAATTTTGAAGTCCTCTGCTGCGTTCTACGAAATATTTTAGACACATCCAGTTAATAAAGATCTTATTTCTTTCTCACTTCTGTTAATCCCATAATAAAAGTAGATTAAAATGAGTCTCCGAACGACTGGAATTTATCTAGCACTGAATTCCATTTGTTTTCATTAAAAAACATAACTTATTCTAGGTTTACAAAATTTTTAAATGAAACGTTTATTAAACAAATTTATCCACAATTCTTAATTTAATATAATACAAATTTATTTAATTTAAGGCAAATGGAAGCTAAAAATTCATTTGAAAATCCTTATTTTTTAATACGGGAAGAGATAAAGAAAACAATATCATTAAAATGACATTTTTCGTAATAAGAAAGTATTTCAGAGGTTTCATATTTAGAACTGCATAAAATTGAAATTCAATTAAATTAAAAGGAAAAAAGAAATTTTCATTTTTCCCTATTTCCAAAGATTTAGCATAAAAAAGTTACATTTAATCTTAGTTGAATTTTATTTTTCTTTTTATTTCATCATCTAATACGAAAATGTTTTGCTCTTTAAAAATAGTTATTTACTGGAGAAGATTACATTAACGAACTGCAATTTTGGGAAAAGGAGCTTTTCAAAGTTTTGCAATTTCTGAAAAATGCTTTCTTCAGAAAAATCCATTTACAATAATTGATTATAAGGAAGAGTTCGTTCCTTTATGAGAATGGAATTTTTCTATAAACGGAACTTCAAAATTACATATATATAAAACAAAACAGAAAGTACTATACTAAAAATTAATTTACTAAAAATCTAGAAAAACCTATTTTATAAAACTATTCTGAACTATGTAAATTATTTTATGGATATAAATGAATGCACTTTAAGATTACCAACTTCGGCACCAATTTACTATTCCAAAACAGTTTATTTATTTCCAAGTGAAAGTTTAATTATGTAATTTTATTTTAGTCGTATTGTTTATTTTGAATTAATTTTTATTATTATTTTTACCTATTTTCAAAGCATGCTTATAAAATATTATTTTTATAAATAAATATTTGATATTAATATTTCATATATTACTAATAAAATTCATTAACAAAATCACGAAATAACTTTATTACAATTTGAATCTTCATTATGTGCTACATATATTTTATTTAAAAGTTATGATTACTTCATGATGATAACGTAGATGGGTTAAATATGCAATTATTAAAGTTGGATTCATATAAATATTCTCTTCTAAATGGTCTCTGAACAGAAATACAAAAGTTAAGACAATTTCTTTTAGTGGTATTGTGTCCCCAAAAGCAAGCTTCAATTTAAATTTCCCGGGCATATGGATTTCAAATTTTTTTCTTTCCTTTTTGGTTGTTGACTTGTGAAATCTTTCGTCAAAATAGTCATTAGTGCTTGAGTTACGCTTGATTTGTGAGATGCTAAAAACTGATCCCGGCGATTTTTGATCTTCTCGTAACGGTGTCCCCAGAGGGTCTTTTTGAGTTTAGGGAATAGCCAGAAGTAGCTCGATGCTAATTCAGGGTGAATACGGTTCTGAACGATATGGGCTTCACTTTTGGCGAAAAATGCCAAAGAATCAGGGCAGTGTGAGCTGGCGCATTCAGTGTTTTGCACCCGTTTGAGGCCCAAAACATGCTTTAAATGGAATATTGAAGTTCCAACATCATCAGCAAGTTCTCTAATTGTAAATCGACGGTTTGCAAGCACCAAATCTTTAATTATTTGACGTGAATTTTCGCCGTTAGAGGTTGGTGGTCGACCAGAGGGCCCTTCGTCTTCAACGCTTTTAATATCTCGTTAACATGAAAATATAACAAAAATATTGCATCTCAATGTGGGTATCCCATGTTCTGTATTCATAATAAATAATTAATACCTAATCATGTATGCCATTTCTATTTGATTAATATTTACTTGTAAAATTATTATTAAAATATTGCTAATATAGAGAAATTAAATATTTCTTTCAGTATCACAATATATATTACAACTATATAAATGCGATTAAAGTAAAAAGTATAAAGCAAACCCTTAGAAAATTAAACTGCAATTTTCTCAAAATATTTACTTCTTTTTATGAAGTGTCGAGAACAGTATTAACCATGTTGAAACTTCAATTTTGTCCAATTATGCAAAAATGTATTATTAGAATATTTCTAATACGGAGAAAATTAAATATATTCATTTCAGTAACACAATATATATTACAAATATATAAATGTGATTAAAATGTAAAAATATCAGCGTGTAAAAAGCAAACTTTGAGAAAAAAATAAAACTGCAATTTTCTCAAAATGTTTACTTATTTTTGTGAAGTGTCGGAGCACAGTATTAACCATGTTAAAGTGTAAAACTTCAATTTTGTCCATGTCGAGTAGTGACTAAAAACCATCCTGAAAATGTTTATTTCCTCCCAAAATTTCTACGTAATTTAAATGCATACAAGCAAAGAAGGCCTTTTACAAAAACTCTTAGAAAGTATTAAGAAAATGACGCTCTTCTGTGAAAAGCAAAAGAAATCTTTTGAACATTTTTATTGAAACGATACAAAGAAAGAAAAAAGAGACAGCAGAGAAACTGCTTCCACTTATGGTAAACTTAATTTAGTTGAACTTATTATATATGTACAAAAAAAAAAAAAGAGTAAAGTTAAAAAAAAAAGAGAAAAAGAAAAGAAAAGAAAAGAGCAGAACATGGCCACTTCTGTGAAAACGACTTGCGTGAGGTGGAATTTTTTTCCATACAAGCTTTCTTGCAAAATCTCAGTGTAGCATAAAGACAACATTATGGGAACAGCTGATGGCAAGTTTCTCCTTCCATTGGAGAGGATATACATAACTTTTTTTTATATCCTCACTGCCAGAAAGGCTTGTTGTTGGATTATATCTATATATAGCAGAATCTGCGCTTGGATTCTATATAAAGAACTACATCAGCGTTATTGTTAATATGAAAGGATAACGCAAAAATACAGATATTTAATTTTATATTAATAATTATTCGATTTTTTGATAAACATTTTCTGTTGTGCATTTGAGTTTTATATCTTTTTAAAGAAATGCGTGTATATTTTTCATAGTTCTATAATATCTGTCCAATTTGATCAAATGCTACTTAAAAAGTTTGATTTAACCATGTTTAGAGTGTTCATCAATGAATTCAATAGTAATAATAATATATAATAAGTACTGATGTAATTAATGGCTAGGAACTATAATATGAAAAGATAATACAAAAATTACAGAGATTTAATTTTTATATTAATAATTATTCGATTTGATAAACATTTACTGTTGTGCATTTCAGTTTTATATCTTTTTAGAAAGAAATGCGTGTATATATTTTTCATAGTTCTATAATATCGTTCAATTTGGATCAAATGCTACTTAAAAAGTTTGATTTAACCATGTTTAGAGTGTTCATCAATGAATTCAATAGTAATAATAATATATAATAAGTAATTGATGTAATTAATGGCTAGGAACTATAATATGAAAAGATAATAAAAATTACAGAGATTTAATTTTATATTAATAATTATTCGATTTGATAAATATTTACGTTGTGCATTTCCCAGTTTTATATCTTTTAGAAAGAAATGCGTGTATTTTTCTATAGTTCTATAATTCTGGTTCAATTTGGATCAAATGCTACTTAAAAAGTTTGATTTAACCATGTTTAGAGTGTTCATCAATCGAATTCAATAGTAATAATAATATATAATAAGTAATTGATGTAATTAATGGCTAGAACTATAATATGAAAAGATAATACAAAAATTACAGAGATTTAATTTTTATATTAATAATTATTCGATTTGATAAACATTTACTGTTGTGCATTTCAGTTTTATATCTTTTAGAAAGAAATGCGTGTATATTTTTCATAGTTCTATAATATCTGTTCAATTTGGATCAAATGCTACTAAAAAAGTTTGATTTAACCATGTTTAGAGTGTTCATCAATGAATTCAATAGTAATAATAATATATAATAAGTAATTGATGTAATTAATGGCTAGGAACTATAATATGAAAAGATAATACAAAAATTACAGAGATTTAATTTTATATTAATAATTATTCGATTTGATAAACATTTACTGTTGTGCATTTCAGTTTTATATCTTTAGAAAGAAATGCATATTTTTCATAGCTCCTCTATAATATCTGTTCAATTTGGATCAAATGCTACTTAAAAAAGTTTGATTTAACCATGTTTAGAGTGTTCATCAATGAATTCAATAGCAATAATAATATATAATAAGTACTGATGTAATTAATGGCTAGAACTATAATATGAAAAAGATAATACAAAAATTACAGAGATTTAATTTATATTAATAATTATTCGATTTGATAAAACATTTACCGTTGTGCAGTATTTCAGTTTTATATCTTTTTTAGAAAGAAATGCGTGTATATTTTCATAGTTCTATAATATCTGTTCAATTTGGATCAAATGCTACTAAAAAAAGTTTGATTTAACCATGTTTTTAGAGTGTTCATCAATGAATTCAATAGTAATAATAATATATAATAAGGAATAATATGTAATTAATGGCTAGGAACTATAATATGAAAAGATAATACAAAAATTACAGATTTAATTTTATATTTATAATTATTCGATTTGGTAAACATTTGCTGATGTGCATTTTAGTTTTAGACCTTTTTTAAAAGTAAATTTGTTTCATAGTTTTCATTTTTGTTTCATAGAAAATTTTTACAATTTTTCAATATCTGTCTATCTTGATTAAATGCTACTTAAAAGTTTTATTTAACATTAATTCACCAAAGTATTCTTTTTTAATGAGACAGTTAATTAGTAATTGAAGCAATT
This sequence comes from Caerostris extrusa, assembly GCA_021605095.1. Classification (NCBI taxonomy): domain Eukaryota; kingdom Metazoa; phylum Arthropoda; class Arachnida; order Araneae; family Araneidae; genus Caerostris; species Caerostris extrusa. The sequence continues at coordinate 128,379 of BPLR01013902.1, forward strand.
AATGATAATTAGTTAAACTAGTGTTATTAGTAGTGTCCTTATTTCCAGGGACGCTGTGGGTCAGTTAATAGATGGTATGGCCTGGAACGCTTATTTGCGTATAATGTACTGTTTAGAAATTTGTCTAAAATTAAGAGCCAGTTTTCATAGATTATTTTATAATGAAATTAACAGCAGACCTGGCAAGTTCGTTTATAAATATTCATTTAATTTTAAACTATTATAAATTTTTTTTTTTATTTAGTAGGACAGAATAATATCTAATACATGTAAAGGGAAAAAAAATGATGCCAGTTTTAACTTCATGAAAATTAAGGGTACTCAAATTCCATTTATTTATAAGCAATCAGTAATACATATATAAGGGATACACTAGTATATAAGCGATAAGATTTCCATGCTATATTTATATTAGACTTCAGAATAAATGGTCGGTCTAGCATTTATAAAATTATTTAAATCCTATACTATATATTAATTAGTTTTGTATTTTAAATACATCGCAATTTGTAGTCTGATGAGTCTTTCTGAATTAGAGAGTTACAATTTCATGAGTCTTTCTGAATAACTGTTACAAGAGAAAGTGGTAAATGCAAAGAACGAGTAATCTATCCATTTATTGGACCCTTCCCAGATTTAGTTACTTGTAACTGCATCTGATGATATACGACGATTTTAAAAGTAATCCATTAGACCCACAGCAATAAGAGGAAAAAACAATACTCCAGTTTCACATTCATCACAAAAAGAGGGGTCCACCGAATAAGTGACATGAATCAGCAATCATTGTCACTGAAAGCACATTATCTAACAGAAGAATTAATTCTCGCCACCTGCGTCCAGCCGTTTCTTAACGATTCCGAACCAATCCAGAAGTCGATCCAATAAAACGTCATTCATTAAAGAGCCTCTGTCAAGAAAGAAAGATGACAAAAATGGAACTGAAAACAATATTTCCTGAAACTATGGAAAAGTTATAAACCCGATCGCATTGTTGCCACCATTCATCACCGCTTCGTCAGAAGGCTGGTTTGTTCTCTTGCGTCGCCATTTATTTTGCCATTTTCTTTCAACTCACGGGGTCTACGCGGGGTGTATGGAGGGCTGACTCGCAGGCCACGATGGCAGCTGTGAAAGTCATTACTTGGCAAAGGTGGTCGATTTTGCAGCTACAAGCTCGGTCGCCGGCCCTTATTATTTCAGCTCCAGTGTTATTAGTATTGTCTTGATTTACAGGGACGTTGTGGGTCAGTTAATAGATGGTATGGCCCGGGAACGTTTATGTGCGGATAATGCCCCTGAGAAAGAAAGCAAATGGGAGAAGATATTTTTTTGTGAAAATGGACTGGATGCAACATAAAAAAATGAGATGCATTAGCACAGTTGAACGATTTCAGTACAATAATAGTGAAAGAAAAAATTATTGTGCTTCGCGTAACTAATCAGAATGTTTAGTGGATTTTTCTTTGATTGTAGGAGGGGGGTGACGTTAAATGCAAATAAAATTATTGAAATTAAGTTTGTGAAATTATTGTGCATAAAATTAGTTAATATAATTCTTTTCTATTATGGCATTTTTTGGCCTTTTAATTACTATCCTTCCGATTGCTTTCTTTTGTAAAATGTATATAAAAAGTAGAAACGCTAAGGCCTATTTATTTCTCAACATAAAGTATATTCTCTGATATATTTCTAATTATTCACCAGGATCAAAATAACAGACCTTATTCCAATAAAATTGACATGAAACGTGAAATATCCTCGCGAACCCATTTAATATCTGTACAATATATGTTTCTTAAAATGCGTGGATGAGTAGATCATAAAGCTAGATTGTGCTTTCTGTGGGCATACTCACATATGTCAATTCTTAATTTAAAAGTCAAATAACAGGTATATTTGGAATATTTTTAGATGATGGATTAAAACATGAAAATATTACAAAAATATTCTATTCAATGTGGTACCATGTCGTTTGTATAACTGACAAACCTCCTAAAATTAACCCTACAATCTTACAGCGATCTCGAACGTTTCTGACCAATGAGACGATGTACATTGGGGCTTAAAGAGAACCAACAGTTGAGAAATGGGAGACAGAAACAAGCATAGAAAAGGGAGGGTTAACGGGATGAAACATCTGGTTATGAGATGGGTTTAATCTGAACAGTCGAGAAGAAAGCTTCCGATATGAAAATAAAAATACCAACATCTAAAACAGGAGACAGTAGTGGCACTGAGCTTAGAGAGATGGAAAAACAAAACTCCAGCGAAGACAAGAACCAAGCAACTACTTAATAGGGAAGAACGAGAAGAGGTAAGGAAGGAGTCTTAAAGGCCCAGAGGGTGGAAGCTCAGGAACCGAGATGCAAGCTCCAGGTCAGGGACTAGTACTTCCTAGGAGTGCGAGTGAAGACGACAGAGTTCAGCTTTTCTCCTCGTGATTCGAAAGCCCTGCTACCGGAATTCTTTGCTGAAAACGATAGATTTCGTTCTTACATATAAAGTATCGTGCATATAGCCGAGATTTTTTAACTATGAATATTAAGACCTTGTCTCCATGAAAGTATGGCGTACAATGAGATCATTGTTCTTTAAAACTTTAGTAGCCCAGTAGTCTAAGCATCCAACGCGTTAGAAAGTGGCGTATATTGATAGCTTTTTGAGTCCAAAAGGATAGTATAATTGTAATGGCATTAATGATTTTTGTTTATAAATATAACGGTTTTAAGAAAAACAATGTTTTTACTTTTATTCCAAAACATTTACTTCATAGAAAATATCCAATAAGGCTACTAATCAATGCATATGTTTTGCTGAAAAGTTGTACAGTGAAATATTTCCTACCAAAAACAGATGAATCGAAAAAGGGTCAATATAGACATCCACGCCTCGTTAATGTGAAGCCTGTATTAGTGGACAATTTTTCGAGCATGTGTCGAATATACAGCGATCATTTAAAATGTAGTTTACATTTCATTTTGGATCTTTCTAATAGTCAATTTTTAAAAGATGTATTGCCTAACATTTTAATTAATTTATTATGTATGTATTTAATAATATAATAAATTAAGTATTATTTAATTTTTAAAAATAATAATTAATTTTGAAGTCCTCAGCTACATTTTGTAATTCTATCGGATATTTTAGACACATCCAGTTAATAATGATCTTATTTCTTCTTACTTTTAGTGCTCAACCATAATAAAAGTAGATTAAAATGAGTCTTCGCCGATCTGGAATTCATCCTATCACTGAATCCTTTGTTTCAATTTAAAAAACTATCAAGTCGTCGAATTTACGAAAATTTTGAAATGAAACGTTATTAAGCAATGTTATCCCAATTATTATTTTAATATAATACAAATTTCTATTTAATTTAAAGCAAATGGAAACTAAAATCCATTTGAAATCCTTATTTTAATGCGGAAAGATAAGAAAACAATATCATTAAAAATGACATTTCCATCTAATAGAAAGATGTTTCAGAGAGTTTCATTTGAACTGCATAAAGTGAAATTAAATTAAACGAAGAAAGAAATTTTCATTTTCCCTATTTCAAAGATATAGCATAAAAAAGTTTAATTTTAAGAAGTATCTTGGTAAGAGTTTATTTTGTTTTTACCTTCATCATCTAATACATTGAAAATTGTTTTCCGTCCTTTAAATAGTTATTTACTGGAAAGATTACATTAACGAAGTACAATTTTCCCTGGGAAAATGAGACTTAAAGTTTTTCTTTGAAGATATGCCATCGTTTAATGCTTTTAAAAACTCCAAATCTGCGCATGCACGCGTGGAGCTTTTTGAAACGGCTTTCTTTAGAAAAATCCATTTACAATAATTGATTATAAGAGTTCGTTCCTTTATGAGAATGAATTTTCTATAGACAGTAAACTAAAATTACATATATATTAAAAGGCAATTACAGTATTATTACAAATTTAATTTATAAAATCTAAAAAACCTATTTATATGAAACTATTCTTCAATCTAAGGTAAATTATTTTATGGATATAAAATAAAAACATAAATTTTTAAAGATAAATGAAACTTCGCCTAAATGAAATTTTATGTTCAAAGCAGTATATTTAAAATACATAAAAAAAAGTTTAATTACATAATTTTTTATTTTATTATTATTTTTAAATTTTATTTTAAAGCAAGATGCTTTCTCTCTTTAAATTATTAATTTATGTATAAATAAATATTTTAGTATTAATATTTCATATATTAACAATAATAATAAATAATAATAATTGAATAAATTTCGTTAACACATCACTAATAAATTCATTATTATTTGAATTATAAACAAATACTCTATTTAAAAAGTTATGATGACGATGATAACGTAGGTGAATAATCAAATATAATTATTAAAATGATTATACAATTTTCTAAATTCTGAACAAATATAAAAGAAGAAAATTTTTCGTGTGTGTGGTATTATAAAAGTTGAACAAGTAAAAGAACTAAAATGACTTTTTAACAATTTTGAAATTAACTGTGAATATATAAACAAAACATACAAAATACATACAATAATTGCATACAATAAATGGACATACAAAACCTACTAATGCGAATTGATTAAAATATCATGTACAACATCAAATACATATTAATCTAACATGTTTGAATTTTTAAACTTTATTATCAGTTAAATAGTTTTTGCCCATTCCATTTTTCATAATCTCTAGGACTTCGCAATGCAAGATTTCATTGGTTACTATCATTAATTAATTTCTATACTATATTTAATTGAGATACTTTTTAATTATTATAATTTTAATATTCTTTTGAACGTTTTCATTATTTCCATCCAATCAATATCTGCATTGAAAAAAAAAAAATTATTTGCTAATTAAAATAAGAGTTGAAAGTAATGAGTTGATAAATAAAAAGAAAAAAGTCATTGTGAAAGAAAATTTTAATTTACTGAATATGAGATATGTAGGAAATTATGAAAATTGCCTGTACAGTACAAAAACAAAAAATATTATCTTTTATTGTAAACCAGCTATTTATTAAGTTTTTAATCAAAGATCAAGTTATTAGAATGATTTACATTCATATAAAAGATTTTTGTTTGCGAATTTTTTAAAAACATGTTTTAATAGAAGTTTACAAGAAATTATCAAAAAACTACAAAGTATCACGCGAGGCTTACAGATGTAAGTAACAAACAAACTAATAATAAAACAATAAAAAATATAAAATAAATAAACATTAAGATTTGTTTTAGATTTGAGGAATTAAAAGTACATATATGATATTGATACAAAAGGGGAAGTAAATTAAAAAGAGTAAAAAGTGATTCAAGAAACATCAAGAAGTAAAATTAATATATATATTTACGTAAGGCTGTAGCAAAAGCAGGCTTCTTACTAACAAACTGAGAAAAGATTTTGGAGGTTTAAAAAGTGGATTTTTTGATTGAATAATTCTAATAACTATGTTGTTGATTACATTCTAAGCATACCACAGAAATAAGTACTCATTCATTATTTGGCTTTACAGAATTTGGATAATTTAGATATGGATTTTTTCTACTATTTCGCATACATGGTAATCTTATAAAATAATCAATTATATAAAAAAGACTTAATTTGGTTTTCATAAGTGGAGAGCAGAAAATCAATATTAAATTTGATTTTAGTAAGATGTTATGCTGTTTAATATATTTCCTTATGTTATTTATATTTTCTTGTGCCATTAAAGATATTCGTGTAATTCTATAAAGTATAAAATTGCATTACATAGAATAATGGTTAATGAAAAATGTGTATATACAACATTTTATATTACTCATAAATTATTCTGGAAACGGAAATGCTAATTTGAGCTTATTATATAGTTTAGCTTTCAAAACTTCACAAATTTAAGTCTATATAATTATTGTAAGTGGTTAATTATATTTATAATAAACGTTTAAATAAACTATAAATATATCCTCACATTTTTTTCTCTTTACAGAAAAATGGGTATAGTGTTATCAATTTAATAATAATATTAAAATACAAAGGTCTGCAAATCACATTATTATAAAACAAGAATTTTAGTTATGTAAAAAAATTTAAAAATTTGTTTTGTTATATTTAATAAATACGTATCAAAACTTTTGTTTTTACTGAATCAGTCAGGACAAAAATGTCAAAGTTTTTATTCAAATTACCACTACTTTTTAGTTAAAATAATTAATTTGTTGATTCTCATTAATTGTACTGGAGAATATTAGATCATAAAATAATACATTGAGTTTTCAATATCAATGTTTTGGTACCGTACACTTTAGCTATAATTAAAAAAACGAAAATTCAATTCTGCAGGTGAAAGATGCTACTATGGCTATATTGATAACGAGGCAGACTCGATGTAACTTTTGATAAAGAATCTTTGATGTGAATGTTTTTCTTCAAAACAAAATTCTTCTCAACTTTACTTAATTTCTATTTATAATATAATATAATTATTTGACATATTCGTACGCTCTGATTCTGAATCTGTGCAATTCATATCTGGAACTTAATGACCTGTCAGCCATGTTGCCGACATCAGAAAAAAAATATTTTTATGAGACATTATATAAAGTATAATATATTTACAACTTTAATAATATGTCTTCCATATCAAGGAGAAATCATTTATTTATTTAATGAAAGATAATGCCAACCCCAATGGTTTTAAACAATTAAGCTATAATTACAAAAAAAAAAATGAAGAGATCTAAGGAAATAGTAGTGGTCAATTGAAAAGGAATAAACATTATACAAGTGGAATCTGTTTAAAGCATTCTTTTGTGTTGCCAAATGGTCAAGCATTTCCCAACCTCCTACTACGATACATTCATTGTTTCTTTTTTTTTTGTTTACTCTGTCGAGTCCAGCAATTCCTTTCCTTCCTGAAGAAGAGAAGTTCCTCTCTGGACACAAACCACTGCACGCTTGGAAATAAGAAAACAAGTTTTGACAACGCTTCACTGTGGAAACTGGGTGGTTGGATGGGGACAGTCGTTTTTCTATGTGGATGAACTGTCCAAGTGCATTTTGGTAGAATTCTGAAAGACGTACTCAACAGTAATCTCGGAAAAGATGATTTTTTGTTTTACAAAATTTTTTTCAAATAGAGGGGAAAGTTTTTGGATGTATGATAAAAAAGTATTAAAAAAGGCAAAAAAAATTCCTACTACTGTGACCAAAAAGTAAGACCAATTTTTCAAAAACTATTTATTTATTCTTCCAAATTTATTTCATCTATTTCAAGTAATTCCCTCGGGCACAATGCGCTTATGCCAACTTTTTTTTTTCAATCATCAATGCATGCTAAAAAGACATCGGCAAGGAGGGCCTTCAAAGCTGCCCGCGGCGATTCACGTTGAATCTCCTCAATCTACTTACAATTGTGTTCCCGGAGTGGTCTGTTGAGTGTAAGGGAATAGCCAGAATTCGCACCGTGAATACGCTGGTTGTAGAAAGATATGATTTTCATTTTTGGCAAAAAGTCAAGAAGAATCAATGTAGCGTGAGATGGCGTATTCAGTATTTTCGGTACAAAAGAGATTTGATGCGTTTGAGGCTCAAATGGAATTAACCGATCCTTTTGAAATTCTAACATTATGAGCAGGGTCTCTAATTGTAAATCAACGATTTGCAGGCACCAAATCTCTAATTTTTTTGGACCTGAGCATCGTCGGTTGAGGTGGATGGTCGACCAGAGGGGGCTCTTCATCTTCAACGCGTCCTCTGCCTTCCTTGAACTACTTATACCACTTCTAAACATTTCTTTCCGATATAGGAATGCTCACCGAATACCTTCTGCAACATTCTATACGTTTCTGCAAACAAAATTCAATGCAAGTTCTTTGCTCAATTAATTCAGACATTTCAAAGTCGCCGGAATCAGTTTTAGAGTCTCACAAAGCCGAGCGTAACTCAAACACTTATCAATTTCATCAGATGCCACAGATGGTGCCAAGAACCCTAAAAAAGAAAAAAAATTGAAATTCAGCGCCGTGAATTTAAATTGAATTATCTTACTTTTTTGGACACAGTAGTATTTTAAAATATTATAAGCAGATTTTTATAAATTATGAAATGTGGTAGCAGATTTTTATGATGAAGTATTTCTTTATAGCTTTCAAATTATTATAATTGATATTTATTTTGTTTATGAAATGCTAATTATTATAATAAATCTTTGTTATTAATAAATGTTTATAATATTTGCAAAAAGTAAAAATATTTTACTTGAAACTTTTAGACATTATTAAACATTATTGATCTAATCAATGGCAGAAATATAAAAATCAACATTTTTTAATACAGCACAATTTAATAAAAAATTTGAAACAAGTTTCTATAAATAATATATGCTAGGAAAAGGTACCACCATTTATCACAGAATGCCTGACGTTTCAGGAAATTCCGACTGAGTAAAAGTTTAAAAGCTGTCACTAGCAATACATTTCTTTTGACTGAAAAATAGTAAGAAGCAATTTGTAGAATATGGATTATCTTTGGAATGTATTTAACAAGAAAAATGATGATGAACTTGTCACATGCATGTTTAGCCGTGCTTCAAAACGTTGTAGTCGTTAAAAATGATTTAAAGTAACACTGTAAGATTTTTTTCCTTTTTTGGATAAAAATATAACAATATTTAAAAAGTGATGCATCTTCATGTAATGTCCTTTTTTGATTTTTCAACAAACGGATCATTTTGTACGACATACATGTCAGTTGAAATATTGATAGTTATTGTTATTCTAGTTTTATAAATAGTGAGACATAGTGCATGCTCTATTGTTCATTTTAACTTAAAAGTCGAACCAAAATATATTGATAGATTACAGTTAAATTTTCCACAGTTATGTTTTATATACTATGTCAAAAAAGTAAAAGACCATTTTCAATTTAAAATTCTCGGGTCTTATGGAATTTAATTTTTTCTTTTAGGTTCCTGGCACTGTCCTTGACATCTGTGGAAATTTCAAGTCAAAATATTCATTAGTGTTTGAATTACGCGGCTGTGTGAGACATAAAACTGACTCAAAGCGATTTTGAAATGTCTGAATTACTTGAGTAAAAAGCAAGCTCCCTCACACAATTGATGCGCCAGCTCACACTGCATTGATTCTTCGTGACTTTTCTTCGCCAAAAAATGAAACCCATATCGTTACACAACCACCGTGGGATGACTTCTGGCCTAAATTCAAAACACCACTCCGTTGTGAGTCGTACACCGTTGTGAGTCGATTAAAAAGAAATTCAACGTGAATCGCGCGCGTTTTGAAGGCCATCCTGCCGATGACTTTTCGTCATGCATTGATGATTGGAAAAAAAGTCGGCAAGAGTGTATTGTGTCCGGAGGGGATTACTTTGAAGGCGATGAAAATAAATTTGGAAGAATAAATAATGCGTTTTGAAAAAAAAAAAAGTTTTTGGTCATAGAAGTATTTCTTAAAAACGTTAAAATTATTTTAATTGTTATCTATTTTTGAAATGTTAATTGTTATAATACATTTTTATAATATTTATAAAGTTAAAAACAACTTAAATGAAATATTATGCATTACTAAACATTATTGACACTAATCAATGCTGAAGCTTTTTAGTAAAGCACAATTTGATAAAAAATTTGAAACAAGTTTCTATAAAATAATATATGCTGAAAAAGGTACCTCCATTTATCACAGAATGTTTGACGTTTTTGGAAATTCCGACTGAGTAAAAGTTTAAAAGCTGTCACTAACAATACATTTCTTTTGACTGAAAAATAGTAGGAAGCAGTTTGAAGAATATAGATCATCTTTGGGATGTACGTAACAAGAAAATGATGATGAAGTTGTCACATGCATGTTTTAGCCGTGCTTCAAAATGTAATAGTCGTTAAAAATGATTTAAAGTAACACTGTGTAGTTTTTTTCCCACTTTTGTTGAGTATAACAATATTTAAAAAATGATGCATCCTCATATACTAAAGTCATTTTTGATTTTTCGCTTAAACGGATCATTTTGTAAGACATACATGTCAGTTGAAATATTAATAGTTATTGTTATACCAGTGTTATAAATAATGAGACGTATTGTACGCTGTTGTACTTTTGAGGGACATCTATTATTCATTTTAAGACTTAAAGTCGAACTAGAAAATATTGATATATTACTTTAAAATTTCATAATTATATATACTACTGTGTCCAAAAAGTAAGATCAATTTTCAATTTAAAATTCCCGGGGGCTTAAGGAATTTAAATTTTTTTCTTTTATTGAAGACGTTTTGAATCGATTGAAAAAGATTCAACATGAATCGCCGCGCGCTTTGAAGGTCCTCCCTGCCGATTTTGATTTTTTCAACAAACGATCATTTTGTAAAGATTTTATGTTGGATGAAATATTGATATGGTTATTGTTATTCCAGTGTTACAAGTAATGAGATATATTGTATGTTATTGTGCATTTTAGGGCCAGCTATTGTTCATGTCGAACCAATAGATATTTATTGATTACTCTAGAATTTCACACTTATGCTTTATACTTGTTTTCATTTTTTCAGTATTAGGTATAAGATAAAGTGAAATTTAAAAATACTAATGCAAGTGAAAATTTATATAATTTTGAAAGTTAATTTTGCATATTTGACAACAAATTGTAATCGGAAGATATATATTGATTACTGTAAAATTTGCAATTAGGCTTTTTTTCTTTTTTAAATATAAATTCTTTTTCAATTGTTTCCCGATAGCAGTAAGAAAAAATTTAAAATTAAAAACGTCATTGCAAACTTTAAATTTACGTAAATTTTAACTAATTTTTCATATTTTTGAGCAAAACTGTAATAGGAAGTTATTAATTGATAATCTGTCTCAGAAACTATTCATTACTTTTCAGCGCAAGTGGGAAAATTAAAAAAAAAAAAAAAATGCTCCCCACCCCTATTGTACATGGTTTATAATTCATATTTTGTACGTAAATGATAAAATAAATTACTTTTATTTTTTAGATGATAATTGATCTAGATATAAAAATAGTATATTTTCATATAAAATATATATTATTAAATCATATCTCACTTTCTTTATGCCGCTTACAACGCCATCTATTAATATACTTTGAATACCTTTTGCCGCCCCCCCTTTTCTTCAAATATCTTCAGTTCAAATTTGAACTCATTGTGACGAGTGTTTCTTTTTTTTACAGCATTTTGAAATTGGGACTTTTAATTATAATCACCCTGTATATGGAAACTCTAGGTTCAATATAGCTAAACTTTGGAACAACGAACCAGGAACACGGTTTTTGGAACCCAATACGTATATCCACCGTACAACTCTGGCCTGGTTAGTTATAATTAAATTTTGCTTATGTTTAAAATTGTATGAAAACGATAAATAAACAATATTGACAACTTGTACCTTTCAAAATAATTTGAACTAACATATTTTAATTTTCTGCTATAAGCCATAAACTACGCTGCTAAGAGATATTTGTTTCAAATAAGTTTCAAATACTTCGGTGTATACATATTATATCTTAAAATTCATTAATTCTAGCTCCGCTTGAATTCCTCGTGGAGTTTACGGTACACGGTAACTGTTTAATCGTCCTGAATAAGGTAAGGTAGTAACGTAGCACATTGAATTTCCTATTCGGGCCATTCCGTGGCAATCAAACTATTCGAAATTCCGTTTCAGTTCTGTTAATTAGTGCATTATTCCATTACCTTCTGTTTCCTGCACTGGAATTCCTAAACTCTCTCTCTCTCTCAGTATCTGGTTTTAGTATATTCACTTATTGAATATTATTTCGTGATATTTAAGTAGACCCTTTATCAGGTGGACGGGTAAACATATCATTAAGTTTTTAAATATTTTCAGGTAAGTTAGGGAGGCATTAAGGTATTTAACGGCTGTTGGTGGTGAAATAAAAATGGTGAACATTCTCGCAATTTATGAAAACTCTAAAAGAAATGCCTGTGAATAATTTCAGTTTGGTTCCTCCATATATATATTGATTAAATTTCTTTAAAAAGAGTGTTGTTTCTTAATTGTTTCTATGTATTTATGTATTTTAATCGTGTATGCATTTATTTCATAATAATTATTAATTTGTCAAGCCACAATTATACAATTGATTAATAATTTGTGATAAAATGAGGACATCTCATATTTAATAACTGAATTTATTGAAAATTTTACTTTAAAGGATTAGTCGCTCATTTTGATCTCCAACTCAACGTCTTCATTGAGGTTGGTATCTGATATTTCAGTATACCAGGCTACCCAAAGTATGCATACATCATTAATTCACCTTTCATATCTCTTTTAAATTATTACAGATTTCAAGCTCGAATCCTGGCGGTGGCATGAATGTTAGTGGTTCGAATTCCCCGTTAACCTGTAAGGTCCCGGTCTAATTTAGAGCGTGCAAAATGTCCGTAGTGCGACACACCAAACCAAATCTCCATCTCAACAATAATGCAAAAAATGTCAAAAATGTCCGTAGAGCGACAAATCAACCAGATCTCCATCTCAACCATGATGAAATAACATTCTTTCCTATGCAATCAAATATTTAGTACCAATTCCCAGTATATACATGGAAACTCTGGGTTCACGATAATTACCATTTGGAGATTCGAACCAGGAACACTGTACGGAACCCAATACGTTATCCACCGGACAACTCTGGCCAGGTGAATTATAATTAAATTTTGTTTACGTTTAAAACTGTTTGAAAGCAATAAATAAACAATATTGACAACTTGTAATACTTTTCAAAATAATTTGAAACTGACATATTTTAATTTTCCGCTATGAGCCATGAACTACGCTCCTAGAAGCCATTTGTTTCTAATAAGTTTCAAATACTTGGTGTATATAAATATATGGAATTAGTTCATTAATTCCTTGCACCGCTTGAATTCCTCGTGGAGTTTACGGTGCACGGTAACGTTTAATCATTCCTGAATAAGGTAAGGTAGTAACGTGGCACATTGAATTTCCTATTCGGGCCATTCCGTGGCAATCAAACTATTCAGAAATTCAGTCTCAGTTATGTTAATGAGTGCATTATTCCTATTACCTTCTGCTTCCTGCACTGGAATTCCTAAACTCTCTCTCTCTCTCCAGTATCTGGTTTAAGTATATTTTATTCAATATTATTTCTTGATATTTAAGTAGACCCTTTATCGAATTGGACGAGGTAAACATATCATTAAGTTTTAAATGTTTCAAGATAAGTTATGGAAGCAATTGAGGTATTTAACAGCCTTTGGTGATGAAGTAAAAATGCCCAGAACATTAAATCGATTTACAGAAAACTTTGAAGGAAATGCATATTAATAATTTCAGTTTGGTTCTTTCAGACGTTTATTAATTAAACTTTTTAAAAAAAGGGTAAAGTTTCGTAATAGTTTCTATGTGTTTCAATCGTGTATGTATTTATTTCATAACAATTATTAAATTGTCAAGCATCAAGTATACATACAATTGATCAAAAATTTGTGATAAAATGGGAGTATCTCATAATTTAATAACAGAATTTTTTTAAAATTTATTAAAAATTTAGTCGGTTATTTTGAACTCCAAATCAACCTCTTCATTGTAATTTGCTTAGAAAAGAAATAATATAATATTTTAAATATATAATTATTTTTATATAATTTGTATAAATTATAATATTTTAATAGCATAATTATTATTAAATTATAATAATTATATTATTTAAATGAAATAAATAATTATTAAATAATATAGTTAAATTAAATTAAAAAATTAATAAATTTAATTAAATTAAATTAATAATTATTATAAACACCAGTTTCTTTAAAATTCTTCAGCCAGTTTTGAATTGTCGTCTTCGCTGGTTTATTTCATGTAATACAGCACTTTCTTTCGTTTGTAAAAATAAAATAGTAAATTCATTGGTCTTTTGTATTATACGACACTTCTCAATACATTAAAGAATGTAAGGTCTCAGAATATTTGTCTAATTTATATCCATAAAAAACCCGATGATTGAGAATTAAAAATAAATTTAAGCGATCAGGTGAACACATTGAACAACACATTATAAACATAGCAATATATTATATGGACGCCACAAAGAAGCCTTCTGTAACGAATGCAGCACGAGAAGCAATATTTATAATTTGCTGGTTGGAGCATATTTATTTACTATTTCTTTTTATTCGTTTTTCTCTTTGTATCTGTTATACAAAGAGCAACTCCGGAACACCTTATAAAAGAATTTACAAAAACTTTTCTACTCTATCTTACCCCTGAAATAAACCAGAAACATAAAGGTGGAATAAAATAACAGCACCATGAGGTGGTAGTAGTTCTTTTAGTCTATTGAGTTACGGCGAGGCTGCATAAGAGAATTTTTCCGCCGAAGTCCTTTTTAGAAAAGGCTTCGTTTGATTACATTTTCAACAGGGTTCCCGCGAGTCCTGGTGCCCACGGGATAAGTCGGGCGTGTATTCCATTTTGTCGAATAAATTGATCTCCCATCGATCAGGGTGTTCATTTATTTCTCGGGCGCGGGGAAAATTTACTTTACAATTCCTTGTCGATGCAATCAAGTGTTGCCGATCAACAAAAGGGATTGAATGAGGTGCTTCATTGAATTGCGAAGCCGAGTTCACAATCGTTCGATTTAAAGGCCTTCTTTCAATGGGCATTGTGTGTCCATTTATATCATGCCATGCTCGCTCTTTAAATAATAAGATTTTTCCAATTACATGCTGTAACGCCTTCGTTAACATAACGCAGTTAATTGGATATCGCAAGGGCGCATGTCGTAAGAGTGATTATCCTCTTTTAGAGAACATATGTAAAATACATTCTAAGAAAAATAATTTTTTTCTCTGATATTATTACTATATTGGTTCTTTTTATTTTGTATTTTACTTTTTATTATTAGTATTTTTAATCTTTTTTTTTTTTTTTTGAGTACTATTTAACGCAAATTTTTTTGAAACTTTATCTTGTATTTCTACTAATATTAATTAAGCAGCCAATTAAAATTTAAAGCATATCTATGAATTAAGATGAGGAGGTTTAAAGGGTATTTCCCCCTGTTGGTACTCCGTAAACGGTACGCCAGTTGCCAGTTGCCATTGAAAGCCATCCCTGCCGATGACTTTACAGCATGCATTGAGGATTGGAAAAAAAGTTGGCATAAGTGCATTGTGTCTGAGGGGATTACTTTCAAAGCGATGAATAAATTTGGAAGAATAAATGAAGAGTTTTTGAAAAAAAAAAAACAATTGGTCTTACTTTTTGGGCATAGTAATAAAGATCAAACTTCTTTTTTTTTAATACAGCACAATTTCATAAAAAATTTCAAATAAGTTTCTATAAATAATATATGCTGGGAAAAGGTGCCATTATTTATCACAGAATGTTTGACGTTTTTGGAAATTCCGACTGAGTAAAAGTTTAAAAGCTGTAAGTTTAAAAGTTTAAAAGTTTAAATGTAACAATACATTTCTTTTGACTGAAAAATAGCAGGAAGCAGTTTGAAGAATATGGATTATCTTTGGGATGTACGTAACAAGAAAATGATGATGAACTTGTCACATGCATGTTTAGCCCTGCTTCAAAATGTACTAGTCTTTAAAAATGATTTAAAGTAACATTGTAGTTTTTTTTCCCACTTTTGTTAGAAAGAGTATAACAATATTTAAAATATGATACATCTTCATATCAAGTCGTTTTTGATTTTTCAACAAACGGATCATTTTGTAAGATGTATATGTCAGTTGAAAAAATTATAGTTACTATTATTCCAAAGTTATAGATAATGAGACGTATTGTATGTTATTGTACATTTAGGGCCAGCTATTGTTCATTTTAAGACTTAAAAGTCGAACCAAAAGAAATTGATTGATTACTCTAGAATTTCACACTTATGCTTTATACTTGTTTTTCATTTTTTTCAATATTTGGTATAAGATAGAGCGGGGAAATTTAAAAATACTAATGAAAGTGAAAATTTATATAATTTTTGGCTAATTTTTGCATATTTGACAAACAAACTGTAATCGGAAGATATCTATTGATTACTGCAATTATTATTATTTTTTTATATATTAATATATATATATATATATATATGAATATATTAGTGGTTCTTTTTTACAGCAAATGGAAAGGCGCTTTAATTATAATCCTCCTCTACATAAATAACAGCAATAAGGTATATGTTATACTACACTATTAACAATAAAATAAAGGCATTTTATAAAATATATTGTTAATGGGGATTGTAAAAAGAAAAATTTTAAGAATGAACGTATCTTACTTTTTACACACAGTGAGGATCTACCATGCCATCCCGAAACAAACTACATAATTTGAACTCATTGTGACGAGTGGTCCTTTTTTTTACAGCATTTTGAAAGTGGGACTTTGATTATAATCACCCTGTACATGGAAACTCTAGGTTCAATATAGCTGAAACTTTGGAACAACGAACCAGGAACACTTGGTTCAGAACCCAACACGTTATCCACCGGACCACTCTGGCTATGTAAATTGTAATTCAATATTTGTTTATGTTTAAAATTGTATGATAGCAATAAATAAACAATATTGACAACTTGTACCTTTCAAAATAATTTGAACTAACATATTTTAATTTTCTGCCATAAGCCATAAACTACGCCCTAAGAGACATTTGTTTCTAATAAGTTTCAAATACTTCGGTGTATACATACTATATGGAATTAATTCATTAATTCCGGCTCCTCTTGAATTCCTCGTGGAGTTTACGGTGCACGGTAACTGTTTAATCATAGCCGAATAAGGTAGGGTAGTAGCGTGGCACATTGAATTTCCTATTCGGGCCATTCCGTGGCAATCAAACTATTCGAAATTCCGTTTCACTTCTGTTAATGAGTGCATTATTCCCATTACCTTCTGTTTCCTGCAGTGGAATTCCTAAACTCTCTCTCTCTCTCTAGTATCTGGATAGAGTATATTTTATTCAATATTGTTTCATGATATTTAAGTAGACCCTTTATCGAATTGGACGTGGTAAACATATCATTGTTTTAAATGTTTCAGGTAAAGTTATGGATGTCATTGAGTTATTTAACAACTTTCGGTGATGAAATAAAAATGCCGAGAATATTCTCTCAGTTTACCGAAAACTGTAAACGAAATACCTATGAATAATTTTAATTGGATTTCTTAGAGACGTATATTAATTAAATTTCTTTAAAAAAAAAGTGTGTTGTTTCATACTTGCTTCTATGTGTTTATGTATTTTAATCGTGTATTTATTTATTTTATAATATTTATTAACTTGCCAAGCATCAAGTATATGTAATTAATTAATAATTTGTATTAAAAGGGGAGTATCTTATAATTTAATAGCTGAATTTACTAAAAATGTTTCTATTAAAAATTTAGTCAATTATTTAGAACTCCAATCTCTTCATGGTAATTTAATATGATATTTATTATTCATGGTAATTAATTATATATATATATATATATATATATATTGATTTTCAAAAATATAACCATTGCATACCACAATTTGAGTGGAAAAATCGACTACAGTTGGTATCAATTTATAGGTAAACTGTGTCGCAATAGGCTGTAGTGATATTTATATCAATAGAGCTCCAATAAAAGAGACTTTACACTAAATACCTAAAACGAAATAGAAATAGTTACAAATTGATATTGTATGGTTTATATCTTATCCAAACAAGAAATATAAAATTGATCAAAATGTTACAGAAATGATGGTATTAATATACACATGAATAATTGTGGATACAAAAGGGTGTATGTATATTGGTTAAAACCACAGATGAATGGCTGCGAAGGGACGTTAATATGAATGATTTCGGTGCCATTAATACATATACTAACTGGCTAAAGTAGTGTAGAAATTAATATAAATTAATATTGAGGATATATTCAAGAGGATGCATACAGGTTGGAAAAATTATCTGTAAGTTGCTCTATAATTATAAATATATAGCTTCATTATGCACTTAACATGTTCCAAACAAAATTCCAACTTGTCTGGATAATCCGATGCAGTTTTTGGAAGATTCGAGTTATATTTCTTTAAAATATTTAGCAAACCTTTTTTTTTCTATTTTAAACCTACTATTCTGATGTCTGTCAAGTACAACACCAGTTTCTCCAAATTTCTGAACTCAATTTTAAATTGCCTTCTTGGTTGGTTTACTTTATCGATGCTAGCACGTTCTCTCATTTGTAAAAAATATATATATATATATATATATGCACTGAAGTGACAAAAGTCATGGGTTACCTCTTAATATCGTGTCGGCCCTCCTTTCGCCCGGCGAGGTGAAGCAACTCGACGTGGCATGGACTCAACAAGTCGTTGGAAGTCTTCTGCAGGAATATTGAGCCATGCTGTCTCGATAGACGTCCATAATTGTGAAAGCGTTGATGGTGCAGGATTTTGGGCACGAACAGACCTCTCGATGATGTCCCATAAATGCTCGATGGGATTCATGTCGGGCGATCTAGGTGGCCAGATCATTCGTTGGAATTGTCCAGAATGTTCTTCAAACCAATTGCGAACAGTTGTGGCCCGGTGACATGGCGCATTGTCATCCATAAAAATCCCATCGTTGTTTGGGTACATGAAGTCCATGAATGGCTGCAAGTGATCTCCAAGTAGCTGAACATAAGCATTTCCAGTCATTGTTCTGTCCAGACGCACCAGAGGACTAAGTCCAGGCCATGAAAAACAGCTCACACCATTACGGAGCCACCACTAGCTTGAACAGTGCCTTGCTGACAGTTTGGGTCCATGGCTTCGTGGGGGTCTGCGCCACACTCGAACCCTACCATCAGCTCTTACCAACTGAAATCGTGACTCATCGGACCAGGCCACGGTTTTCCATTCATCTAGGGACCAACCGATATGCTCACGTGCCCACGAGAGTCGCTGCAAGCGATGTCGTTCTGTCAGTAAAGGCACTCGAGTCGGTCTTCTGCTGGAATAGCCCAAGAAAGCCAAATTTCTCTGCACAGTTCTAACAGACAAGTCCCTTGTACGTCCCACATTGATTTCTGCGGTTATTTGACGCAGTTTTGCTTGTCTGTTAGAATTTACGACTCTTTGCAGACGTCGCCGGTCTCGGTCGTTAAGGGCAGGCGGTCGACCACTGCGCTGTCCATGGTGGGATGTTATGCCTGAAATTTCATACTCTCGGCACACTTCTTGACACAGTGGATCTGGGAATGTTGAAGTCCCAAACGATTTCCGAAATGGCATGACCCATGCGTCTAGCTCAAACTAACATTCCGCGTTCAAAGTCTGTTAATTCCCGTCGTGCGGTCATCATCACGTCAAAAACTCTTCACATGAATAACTTGAAGAGAAATGAAAGCTCTGCGAAAGCACTGCGCATTTATACCTGTTCTACGCGATGCTACTGCCATCTGAAAATTTGCATATTGCTATCCCATTGACTTTTTGTCACTTCAGTGTATATATATATATATATATATTAATATTATCATATTCATTGGTTTATAATCTTTGGTATAGGGGCCTGAATGGTAGAGTGGATAGCGTTCTGGCGCTCGGTACCGCAGGTTTCGGGTTCTAGTCCCAGCGGTGCCATGCATGTTCGTAGTGGTTCGGAACCCACTTTAAATCGTAAGTTCCGGTTTCATAAGATCGTAGAGCTTTGCAGGGGCATTGTTACCCTTGTCCGGGGCTTATCTACGAGTTACACGCGCCCCCTGGGTAATGCAAAATAAGTAACTTTTTGTGTAGCGCATGCCTTAAGGCATCCAAGACCAGGCTGTCTAAGTGTTTGCCAGCTGCATTAGAAAAAAAAATAATCTTTTGTATTATACGATACTTCTCAATACAGAATGTAAGGTCTCAAAATATTTGTCTATTATATATCTAAATAAAACCTGAGGATTGCGAATTAAAAATAAATTTCAATGATCAGGGGAACATATTGACCAATATGTTATAAACATAGCAATACATAATATAGGCACCTCAAAGCGACTTCCTGTAACCAATGTAACACAAGAAGCAATATTTATAATTTGCTGGTTGGAGTATATTTATCTACTATTTTTTTTTTCGGTTTTCTTTTGTATCTGATATACAAAGAGCAACAGTAGGAACACCTATAAAAGAATTCACAAAAACTTTTCTACTCTATCTTACCTCAAAATAAACCAGAAACATAAAGGTGGAATAAAATAACAGCAGCACGAGGTGGTGGTAGTTCTTTTAGTCTATTGAGTTACGATAGTGGCTGCATAAGAGAATTTTCCGCCGAAGTCCTTTAGAAAAGGCTTCGTTTGATTACATTTTCAACAGTGTTCCCGCGAGTCCTTGTGCCCACGGAACAAGTCGGGTGTGTTTTTCCATTTTGTCGAATAAATTGATCTCCCATCGATCAGGGTGTTCATTTATTTCTCGGGCGCGGGGAAAAGTTACTTTACTTTATTCCTTGTCGAAACAATCAAGTGTTGCGATCAACAAAAGTGTTTGGTGCTTCATTGAATTGTTGAGCCGAGTTCACAATCGTTCTTCTTTAAAGGCATTCTTTCAATGGACATTGTGTGTCCATTTCATATCATGCCATGCCCATTCTTTAAAGAATGATATTTTTCCAATTACCTGCTGTAACTCCTTCGTTAACAAAACTGGTTTAATTGGATATTGCTAGAGGGCTTTTGATAAGAATGATCATCCTCTTTAGTGAACATACGTAAATGCTAATCAATAATAATAGCTTTATAGAACCAGATAGGCGAGTGATTAGCGCTCTAGCGTTCTGTTACGGGTTCGAGTCCCGGTGGTGCATTGATATTGTAGCGGTTCGGAATCCATTTTAAGCCGTAGGTCCTTGTCTAATATGAATTCAGAACATTAAACTGACAACCCTACACCCATAAAAAAGTTAGCGTGACGGAGACATGTCACACTTCTACTTACGGGTGCTCCATCCCTACAGAAGCTGTCCCTTTCCTTTCAACAACATAGATAAATAATATAAGTATATACTTTAAAATTATATACTTATATTACTTACTTACTCACTTATACTTTAAAGACATTCTTACAATGGGAATTGTGTGTCCATTTATATCATGCCATGCCCATTCTTTAAGAAAAGAGATTTTTCCAATTACCTGCTGTAACTTCTTATTTAACAAATAGGGGTTAATTAGATATTGCAAGAGATAAGAATGATCATCCTCTTTAGTGAACATACGTAAATGCTAGTCAATAATAATAGCTTTATAGGCCAGATGGGTGAGTGATTAGCGCTCTAGCGTTCGAGCCCCGGGGGTGCGTTGATTAATTGTAGTGGTTCGAATCCATTTTAAGCCTTAGATACTGATCTAATATGACAACTGAAGACAACAGGTCTCCATCACAACAGAAGCTGTCCCTTTCCTTTCAATAATATATACAATATAGCATATACTTTTAAAGTTATATACTTTAAAAGTATATACTTATATTGTATATGTAAGTTATATATATATTTCCCAATGCAGCTGGCAAACAGACATGGACGTCTCGAAGCCTTAAGGCAAGCGCTGCACAGACGTTACTAACTTTGCATTACCCAGGGGGCGCGAGTAACTTGAAGATAAGCCACGGACGCGGAGTAACAGTGCCCCCGCAACGCTCTACGATCCTATTAGGACCGGGACGTACGGTTTAAAGTGGATTCGAACCACTACACACTTCCATGGCACCTCCGGGACTCGAACCCGGAACATGTGGTAGCGAGCGTCAGAGCTCTAGCCACTCGGCCATTCAAGCCCTAAGTAATAATATATAGTAAGTAATATAATATAAGTAGTAAGTAATATAAGTAACGTCTGTGTAGCGCATGCCTTAAGGCACCCAAGACCAAGCTGTCTAAGTGTTTGCCAGCTGCATTAAAAAAAAATAATCTTTTGTATTATACGATACTTCTCAATACATTAAAGAATGTAAGGTCTCAAAATATTTGTCTATTATATATCCATAAATAAAACCTGAGGATTGCGAATTAAAAATAAATTTCAATGATCAGGGGAACATATTGACCAATATGTTATAAACATAGCAATAGATTATATATGCATCTCAAAGCAACGTCCTGTTACCAATGTAACACAAGAAGCAATATTTATAATTTGCTGGTTGGAGTATATTATCTACTATTTTTTTTAATTCGATTTTCTCTTTGTATCTGATATACAAAGAGCAACAGCATTAACACCTATAAAAGAATTTACAAAAACTTTTCTACTCTATCTTACCTCAAAATAAACCAGAAACATAAAGGTTGGAATAAAATAACAGCAGCACGAGGTGGTAGTCGTTCTTTTAGTTTATTGAGTTACGGCGTGGCTGCATAAGAGAATTTTCCCGCCGAAGTCCTTTTAGAAAAGGCTTCGTTTGATTACATTTTCAACAGGGTCCCGCGAGTCCTGCCCCACGGGACCAAGTCGGGGCGTGTTTTCCATTTTGACGAATAAATTGATCTCCCATCGATCATGATGTTCATTTATTTCTCGGACGCGGGGAATATTTACTTTACTTTATTCCTTATCGATGCAATCAAGTGTTGCTTCGATCAACAAAAGGCCTTGAATGAGGTGCTTTATTGAATTACTGAGCCAAGTTCACAATCCTTAAGCTTTAAAGGCATTCTTTCAATGGACATTGTGTGTCCATTTGTATCATGCCATCCCATTCTTGAAAGAATGAGATTTTTCCAATTACCTGCAGTAACTCCTTTCGTTAACAAAACGGGGTTAATTAGAAATTGCTATAGTACAAGAATGATCATCCTCTTTGAGAACATATGTAAAATGCTTTCTATGAAAAAAAAAAAAAAAATTCATTTTTTTGCTTATATTATTACTAAATATTGTATACGCTTTTATATTTCACTTATTTACAAATAAATTTGTTTAATATAAGTATTTGGAATATATAACAGTGATAATATTAGATAATATAAGTACATATTTTAAAAGTATAAAATATAAGTATAAATTGTTTAGTGTTTGTTTTTAATTTAAATATAATTATATATTAATTCTGCTGATTTTTTAATTATTCTTTTTATGGTTTGAAAATAGTTTTAGTTTGCTGCTGCTGAATAATATAAAAAAAATAATAATTATGGTTTAAGAATCTAACTAAAAAAAAGTTAAACCCCGAAAATTAAAAAAATATATATTAATTTTAATACGTTTATTTTCCTTTTTTAAAATATGAAATACATTACATTTATTTCATGGAAATCACAGTAAATAATCAATAAACTATTTACGTAAGATAAGTGGCGAAAAAATATTTGACACAATAGCAGTAATGTAACATATTTAAATTATAGATTTTTTTTTTTTCAGTTTCATCATGTTCTATCGTGTCCCAAAGAAAATTCCAACTGGTCTGGCTAATCCGGTGAATTTTCTGGAAGATTCGAGGCATATTTTTAAAATATTCAGGAAACATTTTTCCATTTTAAGCCTACTGTTCTAATGTCAGTCGACTATAACACCAGTTTCCAGTTGTTTATTTCATGTAATGAAAGAATGTTCTTTTTTATTTGTAAAAAAATATTATAAAATTCATTGGTTTATAGTCTTTTGTATTATATACGATACTTCTCAATGCGTTAAAGAATATAGGTCTCAAAATATTTGTTTATTTTATATTCGTAAATAAAAGCCAATGATTGAGAATTAAAAATGAATTTCAGCGATCAGGTGAACATATTGAACCACATATTATAAATACAGCAATAGATAATACAGGCACCACAAAGAGGCTTCATGTAACGAATGTAGCACAAGAAGCAATATTTATAATTTGTTGGTTGGAGCATACTATATTTATTTACTTTATATTCGGTTTTCTCTTTGTATTTGATACAGAAAGGGCAAGTTTCAGGAACCCCTTGTAAAAGAGTTTACAAAACTTTTCTACTCTATCTTATCCTAAAATAAACCAGAAACATAAAGGTGGAATAAAAAATAACAGCAGCACGAGGTGAAAGTAGTTCTTTTAGTCTATTGAGTTACGGCGTGGCTGCATAAGAGAACTTTTTCCCCGCCGAAGTCCTTTGAGTAATGATCTTCGTTTGATTACATTTTCAACAGGGTTTCGCGAGTCCTTGCAGCCCACGGAACAAGACGGGCGTGTTTTCCATTTTGTCGAATAAATTGATCTCACACGATCAGGTGTTTATTTATTCTCGGGGCGGGGAAAAATTTACTTTACAATTCCTTTGTCGATGCAACTGGCGCGCCGATCAACAAAAGGGTTCGAACGAGGATCCTATTTAATTGCAGTCGACTGTTCACAATTGTTCGTTTCAAAAGCATTCTTTCAATGGGGCATTGTGTGTCCATTTATATCATGCAATGCTCATTCTTTTGAAGAATGTGATTTTTCCAATTAACTGCTGTAACTCCTTCGTTAACAAAACGGGGTTAATTAGATATTGTACTGAGTGCTTATGTGAAGAATGATTATACTCTTTATAGAACAAATGTTAAATGCTTCAAATGAAAATAATTTTTGCTGATATAAACTCATGTCCATAAATTTCAGAGATAACGCTCAGGAATCACACAGAAATTGAACTCTAAAATAAAAATTCCACCTGTAGAATTATCACACACATCTTGAAACGAATATGCAAATTACAGGAAACCACCAGATGGCGCGGATAGTACGTCACAATGACAGAGAGTGTAAGAGAGGGGTATATATGAATGGTGCAAAGAAGTAAAATTGTTCACAAGCGCTTTAAAAGCCTTTTCAGTGCAATAACCGCATAGGTATGGCACAAAGGAAGCATTTGGATGATTTTTACGTAGTAGAATTATCGGACGACTGGAATGTGGACGTACCCAGCTGGAAGTATCCGAGGAACATGGAATCACCCAGAGTGTCATCTCCAGGCTTTGGCAACGATTCCAAGATGATGGTAATGTGAGTAGATGTTACAGCACAGGTCGCCCCCCGAGTTACAATGCCGAATGAGGACCGGTATTTAGCAGTTACAGCCAAAAGAAACAGACGGAGCACAGCATCAGACCTGTCTCTGTCAGCTCTCTTCAGCTACCGGTACGACAGTTTCAAGGCAGACCGTGTACAGACGGCACATTGGTCTATATGCTCGTAGGCCTATCAGATGTATGTTCCACTTTACCGCAACTCACTGGCGCCTGCGATTAACCTGGAGTAGAGAGCATGCATTGTGGACACCGCAACAGTGGTCTTGTGTGATGTTTTTCGACGAGTCCAGGTTTAGTTTGCAGTTTGATTTCGCCGAACTTTCTTCATATGGAGAGTACCAGGTAACCCGTTACCACCAAGAGAACACCATTGAACGACACCGTTACGGTGGTGCAGGATGGCTCGTTTGGGGAGGAATTATTCTTGGTTCCAGAACTGGCCTGCATGTTCAGAGTGTAACGATGACAGGCCACACATCTATCGGGATGTCATTCTGGAACAACATGTAGCGTTTGTTTCTCGGGGCGCCATGGGTGCAGAATTTCTGTTTATGGATGACAACGCCTGTCCTCACCGTGCAAACATTGTAGACGAATGCCTTCAATTGAGGATATCACCCGTATGTATTTGCCAGCATACTCACCGGACTTGAATCCAATAGAGCATGGGATATGCTTGGCCGACGAATTGCAGCCCGTCAAGCCCCTCCCACCTGTCAACCGGAACTTCGGAGGCCATTGCTTGATGAGTGGTGTAATATTCCCTCAAGATCAGATTGATAATTTGATACTCAGCATGCCTAGGCGTTGTGGCCTGTATTGCATCGTCCGGGAGACATACCTATATTAACCATCATACTAACCATGTTATACTGTTTTTTGTAAATAGGTTCTTTTTTGAAATTTGCTCCAGGGAGTAAAAATCGCAATTTTTATTAATTATGTAAAACATATAGCGTCTTTTTTGTATCTTTACCTTTTGTTTAATAAATAGACTTTACAAATAGTCAAATTTTTTTCTTCTGTCTTTCTTTTGCCTGAACTTCATTAACCTTAATTTATGAACATGAGTGTAATTATTTAATTTAAATATATGCTTTAAAAGAATAAAATATATGTATTTGGAAAAATATAAGAATAGATTGTTTAGTGTTTGTGTTTAAATTAAATATAATTATATATTAATTCTACTGATTCTGTTAATATTTTTTTTTTCGTTATTGGAAAATGTTCTTAGTTTGCAACTGATAAATAATATAAAGAAATAATTGATGTTTTATGAATCTAATTTCAAAATTAAATTAAACCCCTAAAATTTGAAAAATCATTTCAATAAGATTATTTTCTATTTAAAATATGAAGTGCGTTACATTTTTTACGGAATTAGAAATACTTTTAGCAGATTCATCTCGAATGTAAACAATTATTGTATGCTCAATCAAAATAACTATTTATTGAAGTTATTATTAACACAAATTTTGACTATTTATAATAAGAAAGTTACTCTTAAGCCGACGTTTCTCATACTTGTTTGTTTTACTGCCTTCATTTTCATATAAATTAAAAAATTACGTAGTGGTCTCCTAGAAATTTTTCCTTGGCTTTCACACGGGAAAACGGAAAAGT